>JBBMKF010302857.1:0-15625 GCA_037834155.1 Curcuma caesia
GCTCAGGCATCAATCGATTGGGCTAGCGAGATGGATAAGGTGACAAGTTCCCAGTGGTCGGGACACCTCAGCCTCTAGGCACCCAGAAATGCTCTAGGCGGTCGAATATGGATAAGGTGTTACAAAGTCAAAGTTGATCTGGCAACTTCCACATCAGCATCTAAGTATCCGGAAGGGATATAGGCGTCCGAAAGGCCGAGTCAGCGTTGAAAGCTGATCAACAGGATGATGTGGAGGTGTCCAGATCAACCTATATATACAGATGCGAGGGAAAACCCTAGAATACAAATTTTATGCTACTATGACGACTTCCTGCGCACGAACAATACATCCAATATGCCATCGTAACGCTAAGGAGTTGTACCGACTTTTGGACTGCACATCTACTTTATTAGTCGGTAAAATTTATATTTTACTTTTGTACTTAAACTCTAGGACGGTAAAAATTTATCGTTCCTAACTTCTTTTGTTAAAGTGAAAACTTTCTCTCATAAGAGGAGAGTTTCATAGTGAATTGCTCATTAGAAATGATCAAGGATCGTGGGCCTTAGAGTAGCAGCCTGTAATTGTGAACCAAGTAAATAAAAGTGTTTATTTCTTTTATTTCCGCTGCTTTTTGTATTCTAATTTTCCTAAGCTTTTCGAACAAGTGAAAAAGTGGCGAATGCACTATTCACCCTCCTCTAGCGCTCAACTCGATCCTACAATTGATGTCAGAGTGAAGGGTGCTCGAAATTAGTGCAACACTAATCGAGCAAATTCAGTTTTTTATCGCTCTAAATTTTTTGATTTATTTTTCTTCCACACTGTTAATCCAAGACCAAGTCTTAGTACATTTTTTTTGTTTAATTCTTTGTGCAAGTTAATGACCCATCAAGAAGGCTACAATACCACCAGACTCCTTCTATTTTTTATGAGAATTTTATCTATTAGAACGGGAAGATGGAGTACCACCTCAAGACGCAAGTGGAAATGTGGATTATGATCCAGACCAGGTTCACTCTCCCAACCAACATCGATGACATCCCACAGTCGAGAAGTGGGACATCGCAACAAAGCGCAAGATCGAAGTCGACGCAAAGACAACCCAGACACTTCAATATGACCTCATCAAAGAAGAGCTCAACTGAGTTGATCCCTTCATAAGTGTCAAGGACTTATGGGACAAGCTCAGTGAGCTACACAATGGAACATCGAACACGAAAGTAAATAAGCGCGACCTTCTCCTAAACAAACTATATAATATTAAAATGCAAGAAGATGAACTCTTGAGTGGACTACACGCACGGATTCATGACTTGCTCAATGGACTCCATGCCATAAGACAACTTGTGGAGAATCAAGACGTTATCAGGTATGCTCTAAAAGCATTCCCAAGGAACACTTTATGGGCATCAATGGTTGATGCGTATAAAGTCTTTAGGGACCTTTCTAAAATAAAGTTAGATAAATTATTTTTTGAATTTGAATTACACGAACAGACTAACACCAATTCGGTCGAGAAAGAGATTGCACTTTTTGCAGGACAAGCAAAGGACCGCAATACATGACGCCGAACCAAGGCCGAATCCGAAGACACATCGAATTTTGAAAGTGATGATGAAGTCACCACCGAACTAGTCAACCTAGTTTGGAATATGTTTAAGAAGTGAAAGGGATTCGAAGTTCGAGATAAAGAAGGTGATCCAGAAAGCTAGATTAAGCAATACTCTAACCAATAAGGCTGAAGTCACGTGCTATGGTTGCAATGAGAAGGGACACTTCAAGGCCAAGTGCCCTAACTAAAAAGAGTGTAGAACCAAAAAGAAGGCACTGAAGGCCATGTAGCATGAGTCCTTCTCAGAAGACTTAGAGGAGGATGCAAACATGAGCTTCTTGGCTATACCAACAAGAGAGGAGCTAGCTGAGACCAAGTCTTAAACCAACTCAGAATCAGAAGCCAAGTCAGAATCAAGCCACTGATCTGTATCTGATTCAGAAGGTCCAAACACCACTGTAAGCAACCATTTAACTGAAAATTATATTCAATTATCTATTATTTGTCTAAAAAACTAACAAAGTTCAATGTCCAGGTTAACTTTCTCCAAAAGGAGGTAACACTCCTTAAGGAGAAACTTAACCTTAGCTTGTCAACTGAAAATGCTCAAGTTGGAATTTCAACTCAAGTCCAACTTGAGAAAGAAAATTTTAAAATGAAAATTCAAGTTGACGATCTGAAAAGGTCTACTTAAACTGAGTTTTCCTAGCGTACTATCATCTCACTCGACCCTGGTATTAAGTTGGGCAAGTAGAGTAAGGAGCACCCTATTTGATTTGCTTAGCTAAGTAAAATTAACCGAAGCTACCTCGCCCAACCTTAGACTAGTTAGACAAAAGTTCTTTCCTTAGATTAACTAAGTGTATAATTTCACAAATTAGCTTTGTCTTAGAAAGTGGTCGTTATTCTGATACCCAAGAAGGCTTCTATGCATCGCCACTGCCTAAAAGCTAAAACTTGAAATGTATATTTAACTTGAATTTAACTCAAGGTTAATCAAGTCTTAGATAATTACACTTTAAATTAATTAAGTAAAATTGAAAAATAATCTCACACAACCCATAAGATTAACTGTTTAGTTAATTAAGACTTAACTAAATTTAACTTAATTAATTAAGACTTTACTAAATTTAATTTAATTAATTAATACTTAACTAAATTTAACTTAATTAATTAACACTTAACTAAATTTAACTTAATTAAAACTAAATGTACACGATTATAATTACTTTTATTATTAAAATTTGGATTTTTAATATTTAAAATTGAATTAGTATTTTTAAAGTTTGAAAATTTATTATAAGAATTTTTAGGATTTAATTTTAAATTTTTTATAATTAAATTATTAATTTTAGAATTTATTAGATGAGGTTTTGAATTTATTTCATTATTAGGATTATCTTGATTATTTAATTTTAAATTATTAATTAAATTTGAATTGTCAAATTTTTTCTTATTATTAATTTTATCTTAGTGGGTTGAATTATTATTTATTTTTATATTTATTAAATTAATTAATTTTAAATTATTTAATTTTTTTATTATCTTAGTTGAATAGGTTAAAAAATTATTCTAATTTTTATTTATTTGAATTAAATCTAGATCATATTAATTAAATTATCAAAATTAATTAAATTTAAATTATAATGATTGAATTGGTTAAATTTGAATTAGTTAAATTATTATATAATTTAAATTTATTAATTAAATTAGTCAAGTTAGGTGAATTTTTTATAAGATTTAAGTTTGAATTTTTTAAATTATTATTATTAATTAATTTAATTTAAAATTATCTTATTTATTTAAGTTTGAATTGGTCAAGTTTATTAATTTTAAATTATCTAATTCATTAGATTTTAAATTAGTCAAATTAATATTTTCACTAATTAAATTAATTTTTAATTTAAAATTTTCTAAGTTTATAATTTCATATCAATTAAATTTGAATAATGCAAAGTAGTGATTTTTGAATTTTCTAACTTATTTAAATTTCTTTTAAAATAACTCTATCATATAAAATTCTAAGGGCATTTACATAAATTAATAGATTTACTAAAATCACAATCCCTAATTTTGATTTAGTCTCCTTGTCTGAACACTGATTCTTATAGTGTTCGCATTTCTGGCACTTGAAGCACGTGATGAAATCTTTGTATAGCAGACTCCTGGCATCGATTACTCTTTTGCTGCCGGTGGTGCCATCCGAGTATTACGAGTAGGGCACTGATTTTTGTAGTGCCCTTTCTCTCTATATTTAAAAAAATAATATGTAATTTTACATGAATTTTAGAATTTATACCTTTCTACTCCTCCATCTTTGTCTTCTTGCTCCTGTGACAATTAGTTCAATCAAGAGCAAGTCTGCTCTGATACTAATTGTAGGATCGATGCGTGCGCAGGAGGAAGTGAATAGCGCTTATCGCTTTTGTTCATTCTGCCAACTATATTTGCAGCAGAATTAAATAATAACACATGGGGCTCATGAATTTTTACTTGGTTTCTAATTCCCTAAGATTAGTACGTCCAAGACCTATGTACGGGAAGATGTCCATCAACTAATGATCTCCTTTTTGGAACTTTTTCATAGGCGGAGAAACTTGTCTTACAGTCTAATAATAATATAAAGATGAATGTAAAAAAGAATGTAAGACTAAAATAAATAAATGCTCTCGAGTCGGCTAATCTGGAAGTCTTGAGCACAACACACTTTTTTTTGAGCTTCTCCGGTCACATGAGCAAGATATTGTTTATGTCAACAGCACCGCAGGATGAAGAGTTGTAGCGATTATAGTTATTCTCTTGTGTTGGATGTAAGGGTCTTACAAAGACATTTTCGGATGTCTAGATCTTTTTCTGGGCGCCCTGAACCGATCTAATTTGATCCGATTTTATCGGTCTTTATCAAGGTCAATTCCATCTTATCCAGATGCCTAGACCATCCAAGGGTGCCCGGACGTTTGGGGGCTCGGAATATGATCTGGGCGCTCGTATCCAGTCAACTCAACTTTGGGTCAAACCTGAGTTGACTCCGGCTTGATTCGGTTGTTTTTATTTGCTTCTTTTATGTTTTCTTAGTCTTACTTTTAGCTCCTGATTCCTGCAAGCTCAGCATACAACAAACAAATAACCTAAACATACCTGTAATATGTCAGACCTACTAGGTCTATCAGGCCTACCTAAGTCCTACCCTGTAGGTCTAACTTATTTGGCTTACTTATGTTTAACTTCTAGTTAGGACTAGTCATTATGTAGATTTCTCACCTTCCAAGCATCCGGTCACCTTTGAAAGCTTTTTCTTACCTAAGCTTTAATTAGGACTAGTCAGTCAGTAGCTTTCTTACCTGTCAAACATCCGATCACTCTTAATCTGCTTGGACTTTCTCTTGCCTAACCTACAGTTAAGACTTCCTTGCCAAGCTTCACTCATCAGGACTTTCTGTCCGGTCCAACTGATTAGGACTTTATTTCCGGTTCAATTGACTAGGACTTCTTATTAGTCTTCTCATCAACTTTGATCTGACTAGACTTCACTCATATCCAAATATTAAGTTCTGTTTGGATCAAACCTTGGTCAAACTGACCAGACCTATATGTTGCACAAATATTGAAATTCTAAAGACAGGCTGATGCTCGCTGCACCAACAGATTGATGATTGATCCAATCTCGTCTTTGTATTCTATGTTTGGAAGTTATTAGGATTATTCTGAATATCATTCTCTACATTATTCTTAGTTCTAAAGATGATTGTAATATTTCCATGCTGAACTGCCTCGCTTGCTACTGAACCAACAACACTGTTTAAATTCGAGTCTGAATGACATTGCTTGCTGCTCACAGTCTTGGTGCCACCATTTACCCATCTCGTTTCACAGACAATGCTCTTAAAGGAGTTCACAGGCGGCGTAGGGGCGTTAGAGTTGGATTTGCATCTGTTGCTGACATATGAAACAAATCTTTGACTGATGTGCAATGAAACGCATCTTTCTTAGTGTAATATCAGTTAGAACTTGGTTCCCCTTGCTTGTATAAGTTCATCTTGCTTGTTCAACCTACTGGTGAACCCTTTTTGTCATGCTCTCCGAGTTCGGTAGTTCATTTGGGCTCGACTGGCTTTTCACTAGAGCTCCAAATGATACATGCATGTCCAATGAAGAATAAAGTTCATGTAGTTAATCTCATATTAAACGAGAAAGAAAAATAGTAAAGGAAATTTGACTAGTAAAGATAAAATAGAATAAAATTTATTTAAATATAAATAATTTAATAAAAAAAATAAAATTCAATAGTTAAGAAAAAGAAACAAACTTGATTGCTATTATTATAATTAATCTCATATTAGTCAACGACAATGGTAACTAATCACAAGCGAACAAATTATATTCAAAATTGAAATTGTCCAGAGTTTGACTGTTTTCTTCAACAGCGGGTTCTTCCGCTAGAAAAGTGAACAATCTTGCAGGTTAAATTGAATCTAATAAACTGGAGATCATCCATCCTTTATATTATTTATTCTTTTCTCACAGCCAACTGTAAAACAAGGACAACAAAATTTGAGCATAAACGCTAAAGGTGACGTTATCTATAACATCTAACTAATCTTTCAAGGATTAGGTTCAATATTAGTGGTGCATGATACAAGAACCTGTTCAGATGTTGCCTTTTCAGGGCAATGTCGTTTGGCTATTAGTACAACATACGTTATTGGAAGCAGCTAGACTACTCAACTCTAGCTGTCACTAAATAAGTTCATACTAAAGAAGAAAAAATAGTTCATTGTTCATCATAGGCTTAACGAATGAAGAGGAAGTGCCACGGGCCACGGTGTAGCTGGACATCTACCATTTTAGCAGTTAACTGGAGAAGCTTTCGGCAGACGCTGTGCATCACCACAACTAGCCGAAGGGAGTTCCTTCAGTACTGCATCCTCTGAATCCTCCTTGTGTTTGCTATTATCCGTCGAAATATCTCCATCATGTTTCTCCTTTCCTGTAAAAGTCTCCTCAGAGTTTTGTTTGCTATTTTTGTCATCCTCTGGCACAGATACAGTAGGTTCAGCTCTAGGTGTTGCTTCTTCTTTGTTCTCTGAACTTGCCTCGGTTTTATTTTCATCACTTCTGTTGCTTTCCAGGACAGGATCTTTCTTTTCATCAAGTGATTCCCCAACTGCAACACCCTGCTCTATGGCTTTATTTGCATCATCATCATCAACTTTAGTATCAACGTCAGTAACTTCTTGCATAGAAACATCCTCTTTAGCGTCTGTGGTGATGTCCTCTTTCACTACAGAAGCTTCATCTCCTTCAGTAGCCTTCTCCTTGGTTTCTTTCTTTGAGCTTGCTTTTCTTTCTCGCTTCTTAGGCTTTTCATCTTCTGGGACCTCCGCAGCCTTGGCTTTCTCCCTGATTCTTGCTGAGCGTCTTGGGGTGTCACCTGACAATTAATTAAAATAAGCAGAAGTTGATTCATGCAGGACTTGTAAGTAGGAGTAAATATGCAACTGTGTATGACTCTTTGCACGATGCGTGCAGGTATGAGAGTACCAGTTCTCCAGTCAAATTCAGCTGAAGGTGGGCTGCCAAGGTGTGTCTTCAAGTATTGCTGTAATTGTCTCCTGCTTTTAATCTCCTCGCCTGTTGGTGATATGAAGAGGATCTCATTCCTTCTTAGTGTACCATCCTCATTCAGCACAAACTATTAGCATACACAAGAAACATATTACTAACGTATCAAAAATGAAATGAACTTGGAAGTGTTGAATGATCCAGTTACATTGATGATATTGCATGCTGTAGAAATTATGACGAACTAAATGAAGAATATTACCCAACATTGATAATAAATCCATGCAGCACTACTACCCATCAAAGAAAAGAACATTCATATTTTACAAAGCAGTGCACAAGGTTTATGAGCAAAAAAAATACAAAAATCTATATGATTGCAAATTCAGTGTGAATGCTATGGGAAAAGAAATCTTGATGGGTGTCAAAGGATATTCTTGAAGTGTTAGAGTTGCTAATCTCCAAAGTGCAGTTAAGCAAAGCAAGCTATATGTAGGTCCAAAGGCTATATAAACCACAAAGCACTAGCAGCCCTCTACTAGGAAGAGTTAGAACAAAAACAATCTGTTATTCCCTCCTCAAGGTAAAAAAAACACTCATTACATATTTTCCTTACAAGAAAAAATAGATAAAACCATGTGTAGATTCACAAAGTTGTGCATGTAAAATGCTTAACCAATATAGATGTCTTAAAAATTTTAAGAAAACATTTTTCTAGTAAATGTTAGGTGGCTTTAACCACCAAGAAAATTAGGACAAGCTCAGTTCTTGGAGAGTTCAAAAGTACAGTTTTAAAAGGCAACCCCAACTGGTGGTGAAGAATCTATATAAAGCTATAATTATAAAAATAAAAATTCTGAACAAGTATAAAGGGCTAAACTTGGGACCAAAGAAGCTTTATGTATAAAGAAGTTTAAATAATAAGATAATGGTACAACAGGCCAATGCAGTGAGCTACAATTCATTATGAAAATAAAGGCAGATAAGGGTATATTTCCTTATGGCCTAAGACTGGCATACAATACTATTCTACTTATTAAGAGATAAGTTAACCGAGACAATGAAATTATGAAAGATGATGACAGAAAGAAGAATAAGAGGTAAATTTTCCGAAAATCAATTTCCCCAGAAGGTCAACTGTAAATGTGAATTATTTAATAAGACAATAAATATAGAAATATCAAAAACAGAAGAAAAATTTGTGCATGGTTTTTATACATTTCAGAAATTAACTTCTAGAGTCTTATGAATGTCATGTACCTCTTAGGCTAAAGAAAAAATTATAATACAGTAGAAGTAAACCATCCTTTTGGTGAAGGATGATGAGGAATTCAAGAAACACCAAAGATAATGCAGAAGAGATGAAAATACTAAGAGCACGTGAGTAACAAGAAAACTTTTCAGGAAGTTGGTTAAGTGTGACTCCAATAGAATAGAAATAAGAAAATTGATTAAGATCATATAAATTCATTCAAAAATGATCAATTGTATAATTAGATAGTTGAATCATTTAAAGTTGAAAGAATGAAGGGTAGAGAAAGACTGAAGAAAACGACATTTGACACAATTAGGAGTAGCTTAAGGATCCAGATTAATGAGTAGTAATATGGGTTTGCAGGAAATTCAATGGGATGTTCAATGGCAGATTATCTTCATGACTTTATGGCAAGAGCCAAACAATTCAAACTCGCAATTAGTTTGTTTGTTAATGTTATTTTCTATCGCTCTTCCTATTAAGGAACTCAACTTGCACCTGCCTTTTTGCCTTAGCACAAACAGGTCCAGGAAAAGGCATACAACTTACATGATAGAGAGCTCATTCTGTTCAATGTTGATAAATAATATATTCAACATTCAACTATTTGGAGAGAACAAACAGTAAAGATGACATTAACTTTCAGCCTGTTGAATGAAAGCAGGAGGTTAAAAACTAACAGGCAGGAACTGGGTTGTATATCATTGCTTTTAAAATAGGTAAGAACAACAGGCAACCATCTTCAGTTTGCTCCAAAATAGATCTTTAAACATCATATTCTGGCGCTTCAAGTCTTCAACAAAAGGGTACAAGCCAACTATTTTAAAACTGCCATAAATAAAGAGTCAGCAGGTACTCACAGTTCAGTAACGAAGAACCAAAAAGCCACAATTGATTGCTATGCTTTCTAGGGAATCAGAAACCAGAGATAATGCAAATCTACTGTCCATAATGACATTCTGTAACCTATGTCTTAAATGCATAGTACGAGCATGGCAAGTGAAATTTAAACAAAAAGAATATTAGTTTATTACTATGCAAAAAAACATAAATTCAATTAATTATGATCCCTAATCAACGAGAGCTGGTACACAGTAGGAACTGTTGACAATATTCTGTTTAGTGGATATATATACAAACAAAATATTACAAAAGACAAGAAAATATTTGAAGGTAAAGAAAAGAGATAATAGTGTTTAAAAATCAAATATAATTAGACAGTTAAAAGGAATAACAGGAAAAAAATATATTTAGAAGCATCACCAAAAGACTAGAAAACTAATATTTCACAAATAAATGCCTGAAACTATAGATATAATTTGACTCTAATTATAAACATATTTATTTAAAATGATGCATCAAAGTTATTTATTTATTTGAAGGCCTATCTATTCATGAAGCCCAATGAAGAAAACAAAAGTTATGACCAATTCAGCTATTTAGGATCAGACAATGTAGCAAGTTATATCCAGATCTTTTATGTTGCTTTCAATTATGTTTAGAATTTAATTTGATCTCTGTCTATCTGTCACAACTTCAACTCCAATCTATTCTAGCCTAGCTAATAAATATATCTTTGAACAGTAATAAATGGGATAAAATCAAATAAATATAACAACAGATTTGCATCTGTCAACAGCAAGTAGAACTCCAGCACAGAAGTGTTTCTTTTAATTGCGTTTCACATCAGCAATCTTAGATAGAAAACATAAATGAAATAAATGGTATGATCGAAAAGGCATGAAGGGTAGGAAACTATGCATTTGAGAAATGATATATTTATCTTGAATATTCAGTCTAAAATTTTCATGAGTAAACTTTCCTTTAGAAAATAACTACAAATCTAAACATGAATTTTTATATAGATCATCATAGGGATCAGCTTTATCTTATTGTCAAAAATGGTTGCTATAGGATAGCACCTATCCTCACAAAAATAGAATATATCTTAATTAATCAAAAAGTCCAGTATACATTCAAAAATAGAATATGTATGTTAGAGTCCTCAATTGGAGTACAACACAAGTGCTAACTACTTCGCATGGCAATCTCATCGTTCATATTAATGGGTGGCAAATCATTACAACAGTATAGATAGAATACAATTGTAAATTGAATAAAACATCTGCCGTTCATGTAATATATTAGATCCATGTGAAACAAATAAAGATGTTATCAATGATCATAAATTAGAAAGCATTTATTTTCTGAATACAATGCATTAAATGCTTTCTAAAATTAAGGTTTGCCTAAGAAGAAGTTACGTGTCGAACCACACGTTTCATCATGCATCTGTGATTAATGCTACAGTAAACCAGAGGGTAGGTTAGCAAGAGATCCAACTTCTTAGCAAAGAAACTGAAGTGCCTAATCGTGCTTGGCAAGGAAAGGACCTCTTTTTAAACGATAAACCTAAAGTCATCATTCTCTTGACAATGCTCCTTCCAATTAGTCATATGAACTTTCTTAAATAAGCAAAAATTTCAGAGCTGATTGCAGTATATTCACCCTGCTTAAACACCAGTACAAAACACTAATGGAGTCCCATGCTCCCTTCGCTGCTACTACAAATAAGCAAGCAACCATGAAGCCAACAAACCCTAGAATGCGCACAACACAGAAACAACCAATTACCTGAACTCAGAATTGCAACTAGCAGCCAGAAACAGAACAAATTAAGGGCACGAAAAATCGAAAAAAATGTAAATAAGAATACAAACGCTGAGAAGAGAATGGGGAATCCTTAAAAAAGAACCTTCTTGGTCCAACCCACAGGCGCCGTGAGCTCGACGGCGTCGGGCTCCGCCTCGCCCGCAGCCTTCTCCGGCGTGACCTGTCCGCCCTTTATCCCCTCCTGCTCCGCCATCGCTATCCTTCTTCCAGCTCTCGGATTCGCCGGCGAATTGGCGACGACGAACAGAAACGAAGAAAGAAACAGAAAGAAAGCAGAAAAAGGGGGCGAATTAATAGAGAGCGAATGTGCACCGCCTCTCGAGTCTCGACTCTCGCTTACCTGAAAGTCCAAACGGCGTCGAGTGAACGGCGGAATTTGGACGGATGCCTCCCGTTGAATTGGAACTTGAGCCCTTGCGTCCGATGTTGCGACGCCTGTCCTTACACCGGGACGTTCCTTGTGAATTAGACACACCATTGGCTCACAAAAATGGGGACCATAAAGATAGCCAATAAAGTGGAGGAAATACACGACCCGCAAAGAGATTCGAGCAGGGGATCGGGAGAACGGACTTGGGTGTGCACGTGGCAGGGAGTAATTGGGGAAGGGGATGACCTATCCGGGGGAGAAGTCGGCAGGTTCGGGGTGGTGGACAGTTTGACGGCGTTAGGTGGGGTTGCTGATGGCACGTGGCGATGCACGTGTTTCTTTTGCGAGATATGCCAAGTGAGAAGGGGACGCTCCTTCGATTCGATGCCTAGCATTATCCGCTCAATAAAAATGTGAATAATAAAAAAGGGAAATTAAATGATACGAAACGAGTCACCCCTTCCCAACTTTGTGGAATTAGAGTATCCCACGTGGAAATAAATTATATAAAAATAAAATTCGAACACTCTCGCTACTTCTAGACATCCCATGGTGCCTAATTTTTTATTTTAACAATTCACCTTGATAAACAACAAGATTAAGAGTTAATTCATTAAAGGATGACGATTCATCATTTTCTTTCAGTTTTAAAATTTATCCTTGGCCACTTGCATTTTCGCTCCTTTTTCATCATTCAAATGTCGAGCTTTCTTTTTATTCTTGATCGATTTTCTGTGAAAAATTCTTCAAATGTATGATTAGTAGCTTGATGCTATAATCCATTTTGGGGTTTAAGTTGTCTTGAGGAGCAATTGCATTTGTTTTGCACTATTAAATGACCATAAGTTTTTCACACTTAGGCAACACTTCATTTGTTAATTAGAGAAGCAATCTCACGTGGTTATAGAAAGAAAATGCAATGAAAAAGCAATGTTTTCTAGCTAGTTTTGATCCTTTATCATATTCATAGGACCTAGTGATGATCACATAGAATTGATAGTAAAAATTCATTTTCATAGGTATTGGACAAGGTCACAGACTTCATTTTCAATGTCTTCTGTAGAGCAAGGTCAGAAACATGCACAAGTAAGGATGTAGTTGACACTGATACACATGCCCTAGAGGCTACAACTATCACTAAGCAATCGAAAAGCACAGATAAAATAAAGAGGCATGCTAGAAAGACTATTGAATGAGTGTTTACGGGCAAGGAAGATGCAATACCAACTTGGTTTCAAGGTGTACCTGAAAAGAGAAGATTTGATGGTAAACCAACAAAATTTGAAGTGTTGTTGGAGGGATTGAAGTGCCTCTAGAAGAGGAAGAACCCAAGGGACAAGTCAAAGGGGAAGAAATTGTCGAGCCAAAAGAATTAAAAGCCCCTATCACATTGCTTACAACTGATACATGATGCAGAAAAGGGAGGGAGGTTCTTATATCAAATAAACACATTGCTTAAATGAGAGTAGTTCAATCAAAATTTTTAAGAAGAATAAAGATGTTGTTGTGATAAACACATTATTGAAGCTTAGTTTGAATTGTTGCATTAGAGTGTGTTAAGATCCGTGCGAGTTAGAAGAGGGGGTGAATAGCTTTGATCACTTCACCTCTTGATCTTGGGTTCGTCATTTTAATGCGCAGTAGAATTCTTGAATTAAATTTGATATCACAAGCACAACTCTGAAATTTAGTTGGTATCTGTCTCCTTTAGCCGACTAATCCAAGGTCTTACTCCTAGCGATTTCCCTCCACTAAAATCTTCTCCTTTTCGAATACCTTCCGAGGGTGGAGAAGTCTCTTATAACTTTGTTCTTACAAGAACAGGATAAGAAAAGCAAACACAAATATAAATAAAATCAAAAATGATTTTACAATGAAATATTGCTTTTGATGTTTTCTTGTTACATGAAATGGTCTCATCAGGAAATGCATTAGCACTTCACATCAAAATGTCCAAGAATAGGCACCTTCCCCTTTACACGAAATCCTCTTTTCTAGGGTTGACATCTGACTAAAATCCACCTACTAATCGATTGGTCTTATTCACCAATCGATTGTCATATTGGATCCGACCGTTTAAACTTGCAGAATAACTATTTTTTACTTGATGAATTGATTGCACCAATTGATTACTTTATGCTAATCAATTCTGAGCATTCTGTTTCGTTGGCCACCATCTGTCAATCGATTACATCAATTGATTGCTTTAGGCCAATTGATTCACTAGTCGATCCCAAAGCATTTTGTTCGTTACCCACCATCTGTTAATTGATTGTACCAATCGATTTCTTGAGGTCAATCGATTCACCAATTGATTTCAAAGCATTGTATTTGCTTGCCACCATTTGTCAATCGATTGCACTAATTGATTTGCAAGCCCTAAATCCTAAATTATGGGGTTTACCAATCGATTAATGAATATCACCAATCTATTGTTAACCTTATTTCAGTCAACAACCCCCCTTTTCAAGGTTTAGGATTTATCAATTAATTGACCTTACTCACCAATTGATTTCTAATCCTATTTCAACCATTTTAAGGTTGAATTATCAGCTTATCTGGTATTCGATTGACTTCAACCTACCAAAACTTTCTCGATCTAACATCCAATCATTTGTGACTTGCTGAGACTTCTCGTTGCCTAACATCCAGTCAGTCTTGACTTGCTGCATTTTATACGCCTAATATCTAGTCATTCGTGACCTGTTGGGACTTTCCGTCTATCAATCACCAAGAATCTGATCAACCGTAATCCACTTGGATTTCTCATCATACCAACTTCCTGTTAGACTTCTGATCACCATGTGTCCGATCAACCGTGACTCACTTAGACTTCTCTTGCCAACTCCATATTAGACTTCGAATCATCAAGTATCCGGTCAATTGTGACTCACTTAAACTTTTCTATTTGTACCAAGTGTCCGGTCCTTCATGACCCGCTTAGACTTTCTGTATCGTGCCAAATGTCCGGTCCTTCATGACCCGCTTAGACTTTCTGTATCGTGCCAAATGTCCGGTCCTCTATGACCCATTTGAACTTTTTGTCTCATTCCAAGTGTCCAATTAACCTTAACCTACTTGGACTTTTCGTCTTTGTGTTAAGTGTCCAGTCTTTCATGATCCATTTAGACTTTTCACCTGATGCCAAGTATTCGATCAATCTTGACCTACTGGGCATCTAACTTAATATATTGATTAAACATCAAAATCCAAACTTAAGTCAACTCGAGTTAGTCAAATTGGTCAAACTGATCTGAGATCAATTGCACCAACAATCTCCCTCTTTTAAATTCAAAATCCAAAACTTAATTAATTCAAAGTTAAAATTCAAACCTTAATTAATTTAAATTTAAAAGTTAAATCTTAATTAATTCTAATTCAAACTCAAATTAAATCAAAATTTAAATTTTTTTATTTTTCAAAATTCAAATTTTTTGTTTTTAAAAATTTTAATTTTAATTTTTTTTAATTCAAATTTTTTATTTTTAAAAATTTAAATTTCAAATTTTTTTAATTTTTCAAACTTTTAATCTCAACTTAAATTCAACCTAACTTGATTTAAATTCTAACTTCTTCTAGTTAACTATAGGGAAATAATTGGATTCTGGATAGTGGATGTTCCAGACACATGACTAGAGATCCCACCAAATTCACAAAAATCAAGTATATAAGCCGAGGAACCGTTTCTTTTGGAAACAACGATAAACTTAAGGTAATTGGTAGAGGTAATATTGAACTTGACTCTAACTTTATCATTAAAAAGGTTCTACTTGTTGAAAATTTCCATTTTAACCTACTTAGTATTAGTCAATTATGTCATACAGGCTATATGGTTAGGTTCCTATCCACTGAATGCTTAATTAAATACACTGATAACCCAAACATCACACTTAGAGGACATAGGCACAATAACATTTATGAAATTAGGTTAACTAATCCCTTAACAAAATATCTTTTAACCAATAAGGATGAGACTTGACTCTGATATAGGAGACTGTCACACACCCACTTCAGAAAGTTACCCAAACTAAATGGTTTAGTTAGAGGCCTACCAAAATTATCTAACCTTGAGTCAACTATTTGTAATGCTTGCCAACAAGAAAAACAAACCAAATCAACTCACAAACCAATTAATCAAACTCAAACCAAGTCTATACTTGAACTAATCCACCTAGACCTGTTTGACTCACACGGGGTTAAGTCTATTAATGAAAATTTATACTGTCTA
>JBBMKF010302967.1:0-15624 GCA_037834155.1 Curcuma caesia
ACTTTGTGGATTGAATGTGAGTCGGACTGTCCACTTTCAGATTAGATAGTATAAATTAAAATTTGATAAAAAAAATATTTAGAATATAGAGAATGTGCAAAATATGTAGAATATTTTGTTGACTTATGTAACTCTATAACTCTCAAACCAAGTGTTTAGAATATGAAGCTCCTCAGGACATGACATGGTGATAAGAGATATGATGTTTTTATCGAACAACTACAGTGTAAAATTCATACAACATATACATGTGCTTTTGAACAACTAGTGACGCTGAGGCGATACATCAAGAGTCATTTTACTTTCTAAATTTACTTAATAGATGAAATATGAGATTGAACTGTCCCGTCCATCTCAAAATTAATCGGTGTAAACTAGATATTTGATTAAAAAAATGTTTAGAATATGGAGAATGTGCAAAATTATTAGATCTTATCGTATTATCAATTAATTTTACTCAGATCCAAATCTGTGAAACTGGCTCTAAATTGTTGAACTAATTTAAGATTATATGTGAATTAGGGGTGAAGGTTCTATTTTAGCATTTTGGGTGTCTTATATATAAATTAATATTTTTGACAAAGGACCTCAAAGAAAAATTCTCTAGCTCCTGATTACCTATGTTTGATGATCAATAATTATTGTAAAGTTTTTGGAGTTGTATCAAAAATTAAGTAAGGGTAAATTTTGAAGAAAAAAAGAAACAATAATAATTTAAACTTAATTTTCATCTTTATTCGCATTTTTTCTAAATTTAACTCGCTTATCACTAAGTTAAGCAACCATCGGTAAGCCGATAGGGACTTTAGTCGTGTTAGATTACATGGATTGGGCTAGCTGCCCAATTGGCCTGCTAAAATTTAAATCATTTTTCAATTGATTTTAAATTACGATATTAAAATTTTAAAATGCATTAGAGACTAAGGGCGAGTTTGATTCAGGATCATCTCAAATTTTGATGTCATACACCTCACTCTTTATATCAACCTCCACCGTTCTACCCTTCTTCGACTTTCATTCCTCGCATCAAAATGTCTTCGCTCGTTCGTTTGTTCGTTCGTCTCTATGCACCGATAGCTAGACTCATCAATAATAGTGCTCAAATAATACATTATACCACTTTGAAGTGCAGTGCAAACCTAGAAAAAGTCAAAGATTCTCATTGTCGATTCTTCAATCATATTAAATTCACTTGCTTTCCTTGATACAAGAAGACAAACCTTCTCTCAATTATTTCATTTTATTTTAATATTTTATTATATTTTTATTTTGAAAATTCTCTCATTTATTTATTTATTGCTTTTCTTTATTTATTTTGAACGAAGAAGGTGATGGTGGGCCCCTTTCCGGCACTGTCCAGTCAACTCTTCTTTGACCCCACTGCCGATGTCGGCCCCACCACCAGCCACCCTATCCTCCCCTTCTTTCGAACGCTTGTCGCTGACTATTCCTAGATGGCGGGCCCCAGCCTCTCGCTGCCATCAAAGTCGGGGTGGGTAGGTGCCTGGGTGGACTCCGAATCGTTATACCGACTCCTCACGTGAATCGCACGTGTCCCACTCGACTTGACTGGCAGGAAATCTTTTGCTTCGGATCCGGTTCGCGAATGCTCTCCGGCGTGTAGGCTTCAAATCGGGATCGACGGTTCAGATTTGCAGTGGGCGTCGATCCATAGGGCGAGCGCTGGAGGGGATCCCGGATCCCGACGCGAGCAGCGGGCTCGTGCCGCCCTTTGACTCCGTGACGACGACGTTACCGAGCTCGATCCCCACCGTCCGATGCGATACGTGTCGCGCCCACGGGACCCTCCACCCAACATCGCGTTTAATTCGCATTAAAGCGCAGGAGCAGCGCAGTTGACTTGCGTCGTGAGAATGCCACGTCGTCGAGCGTCGCGCCACTTCAGCGCTGTCACCGAGGCGAAAGGCGTGAAGAGCGAGAGCGAGCAGCGCAGCGAACCCGCAGAAGAGGGGACCACCACTCATTAGAAGTGGCTGACGAGTAGTCAGTCGAGGTGAGAAAGTGAGTAAGAGAAATTGATTTTTCGGTTTTTGTTATTTAGTGCGGAAATCTTTATTTAGTAAAATAATTAAAATAAATCGGGAAATGGAGTCCGAGTTCGAGTAAGTCTTTGAGTTGTTGCGTTGCTTTCGCTTCCACTGACTCGAAGGAAGGAGAGGGAGGGGTTTGGTGGCGATGGGGAGCGGCGCCTCCCGTCACCGCCTTCTTCACTGCCTCCGTCCCTCCGGCGACGGAGTCGAATCCGGCGAGGCGGACGGAGGCCATCCGATCTATGATCTGGGCCCGCTGGACGAGGCCTTGGGCCACTCCTTCTGCTATGTCCGGTCTTCCTCCCCTGTCCACTCCCGATCCTCCTCCCTTTTGTCTGCCGGAGACGAAGATAGAGGTGGAGGTGCAGGTGGAGGCGGGGAGATCGCTTTCAAGACCATCTCAGGTGCGTCCGTCTCCGCCAACTCGTCCGCGCCTCTTCCCCTGTACGACCCCGCTGGCCGCCCTAACCTGGCCGGCTTCCGGAGCTCGTCTTCCTTCTCGGCCCTTCCGCTTCAGCTATCCGCGACTGCGGTGGCCTCGGGGCCGCTTGATCGCGGGTTTTTCCTCTCCGGCCCGATCGAGCGCGGGGCGCTCTCCGGGCCCCTTGAGCCTGTCCCCTTCTCTGGCCCCCTCGTGAAGAAGAAGAAGCGTCGTGGTATTGCCGGTAGGTTTCGGAAGCCGATGCTCCTCCGGCGGAGCATCTCCGAGAAGAATCGTCCCTGGGTGTTTCCCCTCCGGAGCTTCCTCGCTCGACAAGGCGACCAGGAAGTCGATCCCTCGGCGTCCGTTGCCGAGGAGAACGTGCAGTGGGCTCACGGAAAAGCTGGAGAGGACCGGGTCCACGTGGTAGTCTCCGAGGAGCAGCGGTGGCTCTTCGTCGGGATCTACGATGGGTTCAATGGGCCAGAAGCCCCAGAATTCCTCGTCGGAAATCTTTACCCTGCGGTGTTGAGCGAGCTCCGCGACCTTTTTTGGGAGGAAGTTGAAGAAGGCGCACCCGGGGAAGCAGATTTAGATGAAGGGAGCGAGAAAAGAGTTACCTTTCAAGAGGATTCCAAAGTTGGAAGGCGGCTCTGGGAGTTGCTCGCCGAGGGAGACGGCGACGGTGAACTTGACATCTCCGCAGGATCTGGTGGATTTGCTTTCACATTATCGAAGATGAGGTATGGGATTGGGAGCTGGCGGAAGGATGGCCGGAAAATGTGGCTTCCCAAGTGGAGATACGATTCCGAAGAAAAGGTCAAAGAGATCAAGCAAGTCGCCGCGAACAATAGACACAGGAAGAGGAAGAATGGTCCTGTGCCTGATCATGGATTGGTCTTGGCAGCGCTTGAACGGGCGTTGGAGACTACGGAGCATGAATATTTGGAGATGGCGGATAAGGTGATGGATTGCAACCCTGAGCTAGCCCTGATGGGATCCTGCCTGCTGGTTGTGTTGATGAGGGATGAAGATGTTTATGTGATGAATGTAGGAGATAGCCGAGCAATTGTGGCACAGAATAGACCAAAAAGAAACGCCGATGGCAGGCTGGGGGAACGCGCAGAGACTCTGGAAATCGAGGGATCCGATCAAGAATTGGAACTTGGAGCATTGCAGCTATCAACTGATCACAGCACGAGCATCGAAGAAGTAAGTGTGCATTGAAGAATTTGATGCATTTAATTTTAGAATTTGCTCAATCGGTTACCTCAAAGCATTTCATTATAATCTGGTGACTGACGTGTCTTGAATGTAATGTTCATTTAATTCTGGTGCTGATTAACCAAAATTAATGAACAAGTATCTTCTGGTTTTATCTCTTTCATCTTAAGTTTTTTAGAGAAATTGATTATTGAATATCTATGTAGAGGGTTTCCACTGCAACTAATCTTAGGGAATATTTTTGCCATCTCCTCTTCGCTGATTGTTAGTTTTACCGATAGAAATTTTCTACTGGATCTATCTTTGCTTGTGACATGCTCTAGAGTTGTTGTCTCTTTTCTCTTAAATGGGTCTTTGTTTCTACAGGAAGTACTTAGAATAAGACAAGAACACCCAGATGACAATAAATGCATAGTAAATGACAGAGTAAAGGGTAAACTGAAAGTCACAAGAGCTTTTGGAGCTGGTTATCTCAAGCAGGTACTGTTCTTTCCATTAAGTTGTATCCGTTATGTTATGCATGCCAAGTTGCTCTATAGGACTTTTTAGATGTTCCCAGGTAATAATAGTAATAATAATAAACATGCAGTAAGTTTCTTCATTCAAAAAGAAATCCCTCACTGCAATTGACTAGCAATTTCTTACATTTTCACAGCCCAAGTGGAATGATGCATTGTTGGAAATGTTCCGGAATGACTATGTAGGAACTGCGCCGTACATATCTTGTACACCTTCACTTTGCCACCGTAAGCTGGGAGCAAATGATCAATTTTTAGTTCTCTCTTCTGATGGTCTGTACCAATATCTGAGCAATGAAGAAGTTGTCTTACATGTACAAAGTTTCATGGAAAGGTTTCCAGATGGAGATCCTGCCCAAAGTGTGATTGAGAAACTTCTCTTTCGTGCTGCCAAAGAAGCAGGTATTATTTGTCTCTATTCTTATTTCCCCACTTGTGGTACTCGTAGAAGTTTCAATATTAGATCTACATGTTCTCAGTGATTTTTGATGTTATCTCAGCTTCCATTTTTTTCCCATTAGTGTTGATCATAGATTGGGTATTTCTAAACATAATCACAGAAGTAACTTACATCCTAGTTTACACACTTAAACACCATAAAGTTTACCATGCTCTTAAGTAAAGCGAATGTTGTTATTCTTTAGCATTTCGATTAGTAGCAAGACTGACATAATACAAAATCAAGTAAAAGGACTAATAAAAATGTTGAAGTCCTTTACAAGGCCTTGCATAGTGATTGATAGATGGATAAGATCCATATAGTTGAACTCAAATAACCTGGACTAACATGCATGATGTGCATGGCCAGTTTTAAGCGCTTTGTCTATTGCTATTTTTTATATAGAAAAATAATTTAGCAAAATTTTAAAGCAAAATGCTAGCTAAAGATTTAGGCTCCAGTAGTCTGATTGTATTCAACTATGTAAAACAAATCAGTGACTTGAATTACACTGGATCTACTTCATGCTGGTTCAGCATTGAAACATGCAGTCTGGTATAGTTATAGCTTTGACCTTAAGTGGCTCGAATATCAAAATAGAAAATATTTCCATATGGGAATTAGAAACCTTAGCTGTAAAGTTATCAAATCCATCAGTAACAAACGGTGTGTTTCTTCATTAGCTTCTTGGTTTGTTTATCAATCTATCTGTTATTTAATCTGTCCTGTTTCTTGTTGAATATCAAGCCAAAACCCAATTTTAAGAGAATCCAAATACCAAGGCTTAAATCCTGATACTCGATAACATGCCAAACATAAAACAAGATGGACTTAAGAGCATCTAGATATTAAAGCTGAAACTTCAATCCTTGCCAAACACAAAGCATTAAACAGTGCCAATTTGAGATGTAATCATAGTTTGCAGTTGCATGTGGAAAATCTTACTTGAGCTGGTTGAAATTTTTAAAACTGTATATGGGTAAATATGTCCAGTGCATATTTAGCACATATTAAAAAAGAAGATGAAAAATTAATCATTTTGATAATGATACATAATTTTGTCTATCAGTAAATGTACTGTTTATATACATCAGATAATATATCAAATTGTTCAACCTAAGCTATTCATCATCTCAGAATAAAAAAAAGTTGCATTTGAATTTTATATGATATCATCCTCAGCAATTCATAAATTAATGCACGTGGGGAGGTGGTATGAGAGAGATACAGGCTTGATCGAATCATTCTTAAGGAGGAATTAGACCTGGACTTAGATTTCTTTGCTCTCATATCCATCCACATGGTTATGCAGCTTCGATATAATGTAGGCAACCTTTTCCCTATGTATCCCAAGTAGGGCTACTCTGCATCGTACATGCAATACTGCACTTCGTTGCTTCACTTATGTGCTGCTTTTTGAGACAGTGGAACAAACTTAAAATTTTAGGTTTTGTGAATTTAGTCAATCATCAGGACTGTTTTTTTTTTTGAAAAGGATGTATTCACTTGGGAATTTCTTGAATGCTATATAGTTATCTGAAAAGAGGTGCCTTCCATTGTCTTTGGAAGCTCTCACTAGAATGAGTGGTACCTTTTTACGTTCTAAAACTCAATTCCACCAAGGGCTAATACACATAAGAACTACAAATAATTTAAAATAAAAAAATCCTCACATTAAGAAAAAGTTCGATGCTGATGTTTTGCTGCTCAATGTCTTAGAGTGGTTTTATTTCCAAACTTGATGCTTGCATCCCTAGACCCCAATGAGCTTGTACTTATGTTTGATGTATTTCGGTTGCAGGTTTGGACTTCCATGAACTGTTGGACATACCTCAGGGTGATCGCAGAAAATACCACGATGATGTTACAGTAATGGTTATATCTCTTGCAGTTGATGGTAGAATATGGAAGTCATCTGGAAAATGTGTGAAATGCTAAGGGAGTTCTTAGATTTTTGGCTTTTGATAGCATATCCAACCACTGGCTCTTGGCATACATTCATGTTTTACAGAAGCTTAAGTGAAAAGTATTTCAGGTTCTAGCACATGATCTTGAGCCAAGTCATTCTGAAAGATGATATCGACCGTCTGAATCTGTGATACTGTCTCGGATTGCTGAATTAGGTTGCTCACCAGTGTTTCAACCGGAACTGGTTTGTGCTGGGAAAGAGAAGGGGACATTACCTGGAAGAAGCACAAGAAAGCTTGATGTTTAATAGCCTCTTCCCCTCGGTTTGAGGCTCATGATGGAGAAATTTGAAATCAGAACAACACATTTGAGCATTAGGAATTAAAACAACCTGGGATGACCAAGTCAAATTCTTGTTGGCGAACGCAGAGAATTAATAATTCAGGTATGCTTTCGCTCTCCGTGAAATCAAACTGCATCAAGGAGACTATCCAAGCCGAGAAAGTTTTGATCAAAATTAATTTTCTTGCTTCCTCTCTTATTCTCTAGTTAGTTTATTACCAAATTTGTGTTACACTTGCACTCTGAAACTTTCTTCAGACATATATAAAATGCATTGTAGGATTTCATCCTGTTATTTATTTATTTTTTTTCTTTGCAAATTTACTCCTTAAACATCCTCAAATTTTGTAATTGCCTTGGTGTATTTACCTACCATCTGCCTTTACCAAGTTTATAAAGCTCTCCAATGCACCAAAAGTGGATTTGCTCATCTAATATCAAATTGAAAAATCATGATGTGTCACATTTTGTAGAATAGAGATGGTGATTATTCTGAGGACAGCATGATTTTGAGTTCATTGATTGCCTTTAGATAGCATGAATTTGTTTAACTACTTGCTAATTTAAAAATTAAACTCAAGTGTAGTCAAAAGATTGATTATTAGTGATGCAGGTGTTGAATGCTCAATTGTGATGAACACCACTTGTGATGATAATATAATTTATGTACAAGTGGAAATGGTTTAGGACAAAAGTAATTAGTCTTATCTTTTATAATTGTTCTTAGTCTTATCTTTGTCTCTCCATTATCAAGTTATGAAAGTCTATAACAAATATGGGAAGGTAGTGGTTTATGTACTAATTTCCCAATAATTGTGGATTAGTGCACTCAACTTCAATTAAAGGTCAATAAAAAATAATTTAATCAGTTTAAATATTACTATTGAAGTTATAACAACATTTTCAAAGGATTTCACTTTCCTACAGATTATTTGGATGAGGTGAAACTGTGAATTTTTAAAAATAATATCATAGCTTTATTGCATCATTATTACTTCATAGAAAATAATAATATGAAATTGTTGTACCAATTTAAAAGATTGCTAAATATTTCCAACCAAGTTTTGATAAAAGTTGCGAAAGAAGCCCGTTATTTTCCTTAATTATCAAAATAGAGCCCTCCAAATTAACGTTACATGCGAGAGAGGAGGAATTTAATCGCCAGCAATATAAAATAAAATAATAATAATAATAATAATAATAATTCGAGAAGAAGAAGTAGCTGTAGCTCTCCAATCTCTCTGTCTTTCTCGAGCAGCGACAATGGCGAATCCGAGCTCCCCTGGCGTCCTCGCTGCCGTGGAGGAGATCACGAGGATTTACCGAGCTCTGCCGCCACGGCCCTCCATAGAGGAGGTGGAGGCTGCCGTGGCCGTCATCGAGTCAGTAGACGCCGAGGAGGCGGCGCGGATGAGGGAGATTGGTCGGATCCAGAAGCTCCCCGATGTCCCCGAGGAGCTCTTCCTCGTCCTGCAGGAGGCGAGGAAGAACCAGGTGCTATTGCAGTGCCGGGAGCAGCGGCGGGACGCCATGGCCCTGGTGGACTCGGACAGGAGGTTCCAGGCCTTCGATGAGCTGCTGCAGAGGGCCTCCAAGGTGATGCGATTCGAGGCTGGATTTGATGCGGCAGTGCCCAGATTGGGCAGGAGTTGTAGCTTGATCGGGAAGGAGAAGGATGACAAGTTGGGGGATTTCAATTCCTTCAAATCTGAGGCGTCTTCAGGTTAGAACATTTCCCCCCTAATTTTACTACTGTTTTCTTAGTCTTTTCCCCTCTATTTTCTTCGATCCATCTCGTCTTTTCGATTACTATAAGATCAAGCTCAGATTTTACAAAAGGGTTACTGATGACCAACAACTCTTCTCATTTCTCTTTTGTTTATCAAATCTATGAATTAATCATTTGATTGCATAGAAGCAACAGAGGACCTGAATTTTTGTGATCTTGTGGAAAATGGAAACTAAAGGATGCTTGAAGAATTGGTTTTCTTATTCATTCTTTTCCTTCACAGGGTAAACAGAACATGAATTAAATTGGACAATGACCTATGGAATTTCTTTTTTCTCTATCCATAATTCAATTTTTGTAGGGGGAGGTAGTGTCTGGTGAGGGTGATGAACCAAATTGATCGAAAACCCTAAGTTTCTCGTAAGTGTTAACCTAATCTATTGTTTTGCAAGTGATAAATATATGCAGTGAATCAACCACAAACTTCTTTTTTGAAACCTTGATCCATGCATGAGAAGATGGCATTGCTCTGTATGTTGTTTTTTTGTTAATTGTTTCACACTTTATTATATTTCAGCTGATGGTTTATTCAGATTGAGCCCTAATTTTCTTGTTTTATGGTGGATATAGGTACTGTTGATCGATCAAAGTTGAGCTTAATCCAAGTGGCAAGCCTAATTGAGAGTTCAGCAAGGAATGGAGTTGGAGTTATTAACCTTCAAGGGAAGTTGTCGGACCAGATTGAGTGGCTTCCAGTATCACTTGGAAAACTTCAACAAGTCTCTGAGTTGAACTTATCCGAGAATCAAATCATCGCGCTTCCACCATCGATCAGCAGTCTAATATCCTTGACGAAGCTCGACGTGCATTCCAACCAGCTGAGCAGCCTTCCTGACTTGTTTGCCGAGCTATCCAACTTAGTCGATCTTGATCTGCACGCGAACAGGCTCGAATCTCTACCGTTATCGATTGGAAACCTTACCAATTTAGCCAACCTTGATCTTAGTTCTAATCAGTTGTCTAGTCTCCCGGACACTTTAGGCAACCTCACAAACTTGCGAAGATTGAATGTCGAGACCAACAATCTCGAAGAGCTTCCTTATACGATCGGATCATGCACTGCCCTGGTTGAGCTAAGGGTGGATTTCAATCAGCTGAAAGCACTGCCTGAAGCAGTCGGAAAGCTCGTAAACTTGGAGGTCCTTACATTGCACTACAATAGAGTTAAATCCTTGCCTACCACCATGGCTTCACTCACTAAATTGAAAGAGCTTGATGTGAGCTTCAATGAGCTCGAGTCCATTCCTGAGAGCCTTTGCTTTGCTACTAGCCTAGTGAAGCTGGACGTTGGAAGAAACTTCGCTGACTTGAGGGCGTTGCCGAGGTCGATCGGGAACCTAGAAATGCTGGAAGAGCTAGACATTAGCAGCAACCAGATAAGAGTGTTGCCTGATTCCTTCAGGTTCTTGTCAAAGTTGAGAGTGATCAATGCGGATGAAACTCCGTTGGAAGTGCCACCGAGAAGCATTGTAAAGCTAGGAGCACAGGTATAGCTATGAATTCTTCTACGATATCCAATTCTCATATGAAGCTTTGTGTGTTTTCTTTCCCTTGGCAGGCTGTCGTGCGGTACATGGATGAGTTGGTCGAACGGAGCGTTCTGCAGGCAGATCCAATTCGGCAGCGACACACTTTCTGTTTCCATGTATGCTCATTGTCTTGACCTCAGAGTCCGTTCGCACATATTTCGTGTGGTTCGGGAATGTCGGCATTCTGCAGCTGTAAGCTTTGGCCTTTCCTCATCTGATCGAGTTCATTCAGAAATATCTTTTAGGGCTCCATTGTGTTGTTGTATCTGAATTGGATCTGAGTTTAACATGTAGTTGGATTCAACACCTTCCCATGTCTCTACAGCTCAGGAGCAATCTCCAGATGGCACCAGGTTTTGAAATATAACCAAGAAGATACAGCCAGACCAGCAAAATTTGAGGAATTATTATTATTTTTCATGATCTGGATGGAGAGAGACAGTAAGCATTATTAATAGTGTAAAGCCATTATTTTGTGATGAATACTTTCTCTTTTCTTATTTTGATAGGGCAAGGCTGGTCATCCTCATGTTTGATAGTGTAAAGGTCTCAATCAAACATAAAAATTAGTCGTTTAATTAGTTTAAAATTATCGAAAACATAGTAGGAATGGATGGATTGAATCAAAGTCAAAATAGTTTCCTTTCATTATAGGGAAAGGATCAATTTCAAATTCATTTGTGGATCAATTTTATTCAGTTGTTTCTTTCACCTTAAATTAGATGGAACATTTTCTTACCTCTTGAACCAATAGTTTTCCTTTTGGAGACGATTTGTCACTGCCTACTAGGAGCCTAACAGTAAGCTCGCACCGAGCTTGTCTCGAGCTTATGGCCGCGAACAAGTTACTATGTAGTCGTAACTCGCTAGCCACGAGCTCGCGACAATTCCCTTCCTATTTTTTTTCTATGATAGATCATTCGTCCCTCCTTGATCCATCCTCTTGTCATCTTCATCCTCCTTGCAGATCACATCATTGATAAGCTTCACATCTTCATCATTTCTCTCAAACTAAAGCATCATTTGTTTGCAACCACATCATCAAGTCATTCTCTAGTAAACAGTGTTACTCAGTAGAGAACATAGAACATCCATAGGTTGAGTCAGCCATTCAAGTTGTCGCTAGATAGTAATCTTATCGGTGAACGGGTTGCAAATATCCTATCATATAATGTCTCATCTTTGTACAATGATAAAATAAAATAAAATTTATTTAAATATAAATGATAATATAATAGAAAATCAAATGCAATGATCTCTATCTTATTGCCAAGATGCCAATGATGAAGATATTTTTAACAACAAAGTTAAGAAATTCTAACCTTAATCAAACATTAAAAGAAATTTTAAAGAAGCATCTTCCAAATTACCCTAATATATACTGAGAATTTTATATAATTAAGTTAACTTCTTATATAACTAACAGCCAAAAGTACCATAATCTATTCTAGATTAACTTCAAAGTAACATAAACAAGCTTATCTTATTCCTGGCTTCTTCCCAGTGCCTAGTGTTCTGGTAAGCAATAGCATGCAGGAAGCTGTTTTTTTTAAAATAATGAAAACGAACTAAATATATAAATAGAAGATTACCTGAATATGTATCAGCTAGTGTTAAAGAGGAGTTACAGTCTCCTGGAGTTCATTAGCATGTCCAGTTTTCTCATTTTCTCAACTTTTCTGCCATGCAATAAACTTTGCTTTTACATGCATGGTCCAGAGAGATTCCCTTGGGGATAGGCTGAAGCTTTTGATCTTGTCTCACGAATTCCTCCTTTTGGATCCTTTTCGTGACACTGCAAGACCTAGAAAAGTTTCTATCTGCCATATTAAATTCCTGATGACCCTTATCGGCCTTATCCCTTTCTTTCTATCTTTTTCCCCCCTTATCTCCAGTCAGGTTGTCACCATCCCTGAGCTGCTTTTTGTTTTTAAAGATGCAGGTGCAGACGCAGATCCCTTAATGTTGACACTCCATCTGCATTGCTTTTACACCCCTTCACTTAGATAGGGCAAATTTGATTGGGCAGTTGGTGATCTAGATGAGTATTAGGATGTTAGAGGAGAAACTAGCCTTTCAATTCTTATAATGCATTTAGCTACTAAGAAATACTCCTTGACACTTTAAGTTGGATTGAGCTCTCTACTCGGCTTTAACATAGTAGTATCCCTAAAGAAATCTCCATTCTTCTCTAGGGCTTTAACAAAACCATTCATCTAAGGCTCTCCGCCACCTATCGTATAGAAATCCCCTAAAAAACTGTCAACCAAACTATTTCAAGAAGTGGTTTGATCAATTTCCCACTTTTGTCAATCTCTCCTTTAGTTATGAAATCATAGGCTAGATTCTACAACTCATGCCATGATAAACTGAGGTGTAGATTTGAAGGGGACAATGTGGGAATAATGTGCATTGTTTATCAAATTGTTGATAGACTGAAAATTTACCAATTTCACAATCTCGACATGTAGTCCTCATGTTTAAGTGCATTGGCAATATCTAAGTCAATTTATGGTGAAATTTTGATACAACATTATTTTTATTGAGTTGTTTGGTGAAACAACTTACTAGATAAGGGAAAGTAGTTTGGCATAACAAGTGAGAGAGAACTTGGATTCAGTGAGAAATTTGGTACAATCATAAGTTAGATTCTTTTGTGGGCTGATCCCTTTCCTTACTTTGTTCATGTGACAATTGCGGTAAGGCGCCAGCTCTTCATCCCATTTCATCTACTAACAATCAACCAACCACCAGTTGGTTAAGATGAAAGAAGGGCTTAGATAAAGCTTAAACCAGGGAAAGAAAGATGACCAATCCACAAGAATATCAAAGGTAGCCGCTATCTCCCAAAAGGAAGAGGATAGATAGGTTAACAATTTGAGAAAGCTAATTTTTTTAACTAATCAAGCAGTAGAATTCCAATCAAAGTGAGTATATATGCTAATTATGAGTAGATTGAAGTGGCCTTCCATTCCTAGTTTAACGACTTGTCTAATAAACATGCACCCAGATCAAAACATACACAGGATGGAACTGGAGAAAATATACAATTATGAAGTGCCATGACAGGAATTGAAATTTAATAGTCTCAACAACAATTAGAGAGCAAAATGAGAGGAGATGGGGATAAATATTGTACCTTTCATTCTCCAAAAGCATAAGCACCAGCTCTGACCACTTTTACAAGATACAATTTTGAACAATACAAACAAGAAGAAGAAGGATTAGTGAACAACAATGACATTGGTCGGACAATGAAGTAAAGTTTAGAGAACAGGGGAGGGGATAAGGGTTCATGCTTTGCAATTAACAAAATGAGGAGGTGGTTTTGGTAATTTTACCAACATCACATCAGAAACCCCAAAGCAAGAGGAAGAGGGAAGGCGACTCACCTCGCCGAGGGCGGCGGCGCCGCGGCGGCTTTGGCCTCCTCGGACTCCGCCGCGGCCATCGCCTCCGCCAGGGACGCGAGCTTCTGGAGGTTGAGGCGGACGACGGTGTCGGCGAAGAGACGAGTGTCTTCCTCCGTGTTCCCCTCCGGCACGTCCACCACATACGATTCCAGGACCACCGCCCAGGGCACGCCCTCCCCCTCGCCCTTGGGGCGCACCTCGTCGACGGTGGTGACGGATCGGTAGTTGCGGAGGCGGTGCTCGCCGCCGACGATGGTGAAGCCGGTGACCCGCGCGGCCTCGTCGAGGACGTCGAGTCGCTCGGTGCTGGTGCTGGCCGGCAGGCCGGAGATGACGTTGACCTCACGGAGGCAGCCCGGCCGGATCTCCCCGCCGCACTTGATGGCGCAGCTGCGGATGAAGTGCTTGTAGGCCTGGGGCCGGTCGAAGCGGCGGACCACAGACCACACGATGTCAGCGGGAGCGCGGATCCGCTGGGCGAGGAGGGAGGAGCACTGTGCCGCGTCGACATGGTACCGGTGGTGGGATTCCACTCGGGGACGCAGATCGGAGTACTCCTCAGGCGTGAGGCCCGCCGGGATCTCTTCCTCCGCCGGTGGAGCCTCCGTCGCCGGGGATCGCAATGGTGCTCCTTCGCCGCCCTCCTTCTCCATGGATCGCTCAGCTCGGAGTTGGAGTTGGGTAAGCGGAGGCGGTGGCTGGTTAAAAATAATAATAATAATAATAAATAAATAAATAAAAGTCTTTGCTTTAAATTATTTCTGAAATAGACGGCGGAAATAATGGGGCGGCGTTTTGGGGTCTTTATTTTATGAATTTTTCAATTGGGCCCCTTCATTCCATCTTAAGAAAAATACTTCCAAATTTAGTAAAAATAATATAATACTAAAAATATATAAAAATATTAATTATATATATAATAAATAAATACTAACAAATAATAAATAATCTTTCACTTTATTATATAAAATTTTTCGTATATCTCTTGTCCCCAATCGTCACAAGAAATATCACTTCCCGTCTAATTTGCATGTTAGTCGTCACGGATATAGTCGAATTGGTACTCAAACGATAGATTATCATATGAAAATAAAGATCGAATCTTCGAAAAAATAATCCTTTAAGGGAAGAAAATCTCTCCCATGTGAAGAAATCGCTCGGTGTGTCCCACGAATGTGGGACATGTTAAAATTTGATCATATTGGGCTGAGAAATTGGGTTGAAGGTGACTAAATGGGCTGCAATTTATTAAACACAATGCAGAGCCCATTTGAATATTGATAATTTATATAAGATGTTGACACAATTAAATGTTACTTGAACTAAATTAATTACCTTTTTCTTTTTAATTTATTCTTCTCTAGCAATTGCGAATAAATTAACCCAAGACTAAATCACGGATTAATTAACACTAATAAAGTGTGTTTCATCATCAATCCATTAGTTTAAGTGGTGAAGCAATGCATGAAACATGAGATGAAATCATGACTTAGCATTATTTATTTATTTATTTATTTATTTTTTAAATTGAGAAAAATATGACTTATTCCAAGTAGTATGTGACGTAAAGATTTTTTTAATGTACTAAATTGTTATAAAATCACAAATATTATAATATAAATTCATTTAATATTATTGTAGCAGTTATAATTTCATAATTATTATCATATTTATTTTATTCATATAATTGATAGATTGATTTAAGATTTAAAATATGTGAAATAATAATATTGAACAATTTACTTTGTCATTTTATAACTTTTTTATAAAAAATAAATGACAGAGAAGTGGTATTTAAGGAAAAACGCTATTTTAAATTATGCACTAAAATTTTCACAAACAACTTGCCAAAAATGGAAACCAGAATCCTACTCCACATTTCCAGTGAGGAGGCAAATAAAAAGCAGCAGCAACTTCTTCCATGGCTGAAACTAGAGATTACACGGATATTTACAGTGCAGTTATCGCTTTCTACGACCTATCCACTATC
>JBBMKF010303396.1:0-15609 GCA_037834155.1 Curcuma caesia
TAATTTTTTAATTGCGTTTTCACATTACTTAAATTTTTTATTTTGAAATATTAAAATACTTTTGAATTTACTTTTTTTCAAATTTTTAATTTTGTGACCATCAGATATTTTTCATCAAAGTATTTTAATTGCTTAAAAAATATTAATTTGTATCAAATTAATATTATTGCACTCCTAGAATTTACCTAATTTATTCATGTTTATTTTTCAAATATTTGATGATATCAACATGACTCGAGTGATTTTTAATCGATCAACTAACAATTTGCTCGTAATAAATTTGACAGAGTAGGTTGAAGAAAAAATATTTTGGAAAACCATAAAAACAAGTGGTCACTTTAGTAAAATAGAAAAAAAACATTTACCCATTTTATTTGGGTAAGTTATTTAAGAATAACTAATAAATGTACTATATGTTCTCCATTTAATTGAGATTTATTATATTCTACACGTGTCACCCAATCACTTCGACTCCGTCTGATTCAATTGACCAAACTAAGCACGGTCCAAGTCAACAAACCTACGCCGCACTAGTTTGACTAAAATCACCCCTTGGTATTAGATCCCACTGTGATTTAAAGTCAACAGTTCAATAATTTTAGAAATGTGGATCATTAATCTTAATCATCCACGATAATTATAATTTACAATTCACAATCGTCCAATATGATTCGGTTCACAATTTACGACATTTCAAAATTATTATTTTTTATTTCAAAAATTATTTAAAATTTATAAATTTGTAAAAAAAAATATTAAAAAATTTGCACTTATTTAGGGTATAAGAAAATCAAAATTCATATAATTCATTTATCTTTTTCACCCTTCTTTTATTCTTGATGTTATTATTCATTTCTATTTTTCGTTCCCATAATATTAGTTCATTTGATATAAAAATATCTATCTCATCATTTGAAAATTACATTAATTATATTCTTTACAGCCCTCGTCCAATCATCAAGTAATGTTTGTGCTTCTTAAAAGTAACCGATTGTGTGGGGTTGTTGAGGTGACGAATTTCTCCGTTTGTTGAAGTGCTTCCTAAGAGTAAACAGACAAAGTAGATTATCGTTCATTTGATATATTACCTATAGAATGAAATATCTATTCTACAACAACGGTTGGCACTAAACAAGTTAGAATTTCTTTTGTTAAGATGAAAATGATTTTAAAAAAAATTTTTCGAGTGTGTTTGGTTCAAGTTATCGTGCATAATCTTGGCTATGTAATTATCTGATAATTACACAACCAAGTTATAGTAAATAAAATATGATCTAATGTTGTCTAGTTCAATTTAGGTAATACAATAAGAATTTATTTGGTAAGAGGTTTTGGTAGATAACCTAATTTAAGAGTTTTAGGATTATTTAAAATTTAGAAATATATATATATAATAATAATAATAATGGTAATATATATCAATAAATGAATTCGAATAATATTTTAGAATTTTATTATTATTTTAGAAAATTTTCAAGATAATTTTGTTGGATTTTAATTATATCTATTTAGTTTATCTCAACTATAGCTACGAGTTGATTGATTCAATTAATCAAAATTTTAATCAAAAACTTAAGTTAAAAAAATCTCGTCCAGTCCCTCACACATGCGACCATGCACCTATATTGTTGTCGCTATCGCATGTAGAGCTATCAAACGGACCAACGCATGGCGGTGCGGATCAATTCACTAAAAGCTCATCATATAGCTGATCAGGGCGGGTCGACTGATAAGCTAGGATTTTATGGTATTTTATTGATTCAATTAGGGTTTCTACATGAAAATAAAATGCTAAATGACATGAATTGATCGCAATTGTGATATGTTGAATATTTGGATGATTAATTCTAAATTATGTGATTTAAGGGTTAATTTTACATTAATTGAGCTTGATTCTTTGTAGGGTCCAAATTGAACCATGATCGATCCAAATTGAGTCTGAGTCAAGCCAAAATTTGTCAAATTGATGGTCCTAAAACGTCATGATCAAGATTAGGGTTCAATTGGAGCTGAAATCGGGCCGATTGGAGCTTAATTGGATGAAATGGGTTAAACCAGGGCTGGACTCGGGCTGAACCAAGTAGCGAAAGCGACTGTGAACAGTGTCCCAATTATAACGAGAAGAAACACTGTACAAAATCGCGGTTACTGTAGCAGCGTCTTCCTCATTTAGTTTTTGTCTGTTTTCTTTGATTTTCAAGCCAAATCTCCAGATTTCTTCCTTCCAATTCGATCTCTAGCTTCCAGAGGATGACTACAAGCTGAGTTTGGGATCAATCGCACGCGGAAAAGCACGGTGAGGGTTTCATCAGAGCTTTGTCTCCACCGTGAACTTCAGCTGAGTTATCTTCGATCCAACCTAATCGGAGCAATCAAATCATTCAGAGGGGTTCTTTGAAGGATTTAGAGGGTTCTTGAGCACTACATTGATCGTGTTTTGAAGGATTTCGGCTGGAAATTTTCAATATCTTGATCGGCTCTGTTCTGTGTATCAAGGAGGGTTTTCGAAGCTGCGTTGAATCAAGTCGATCCGGATTAAATCAAGTTTGGATTGATAGTCTATTCTCTTGGATTTCTAATCTTATCAGATCTTGTGTAACGGCAAGATTAGAATCAAAAGGAAGGGAAGATCTGAGATCTAATTTTCATTTCTGCTGTTGATTTTCATTTCTGTCATGTTAATTCTGTCGATTCTGTTTCTATTTCTGAGCATTTGAAATTCAAATCTATTCTTGAATTCAACTCAACTGATTAATTCATCATTCTTGTTAAGTTGTTTTGGATTGTTTAGATCCATTAGCTTCATTCATTCGGCTGAGTTGTATCTGTGTTTACTGTTGTGTTTCATGAGAGCTACTGTTCCGTATCAAATTTCATTAGCTTTTGTATCAGATTGCTTGATTGATTAGTGTTATACATTGTTGTTAGTTAATTGCATGTGATAAGATAGATTTAATTGTTGTCTTGCATTTAGTTAATTGCATTGCTTAAGAATAATCTCATGTTGTTGATTTAGGGTTCTTTAGCTTTAGCTTGTAATTTCCTATAATCTAAGGACTTTAATTCTTGTATTCCATAACTAGGGATGATAAGTTTCATTGTTAGATAATTTAGGTTTTATTACTTGGTTTTATGCATTGTTCATTAATACATTAAATTTTCATTTACATTTTATTTGAAAAACACTAAAACCCCCATTTCATAGAAAAATCCAAAAATAGAACGACATCCTAGCTTGATTTATACAACTCTTTATTAGTCCTTGAAAAAATACAACTCGTGTCCCTTGTATTACATTTACTTGTGAGTTAAAGGTTTTCGATTATAAATTCTAATTTGAGGCTCATTCGTGACACTAGTTGTGGGCTCTATCAATCATCCCACACGGTCGGTCCCACGACGGAAGAGGGCATTGCCTCGACTCGTCAAGATTCGACCGTTGTCTACTTCAACAACTCTGCTTTGTCGTAACCAACTTAACAATGCCCCGAGAGTCGGTATTCATTTCTTACTATTTGATTAATCCTAAAAATAATCAAATCAATCTCATAGATAATTCCCATTAACGATCAAGATAAATCAAAAAATAATTTAAATATTCTTTCCTTCTACAAAAGATGAAAAAAAGATAGATTCAAACTATTGCCCTCTTCTACAACTTTACTCCATCGTAACCAACTCAACTATGTTCCAAAATACAATTTAAATATTCTTGAAAACTACATGTGTGGTTTAATAAATTATCGTTAATTTTTTAAATTTTAAACAGTATATCTTTCCATCTTGATGAGAATCTCTTTATCTTCTGAAATAATAGTCTCATCCATCAGCTTCTATTCTGTGGACGATGAGATGGTGATGTTGCAGAACATGGTAAACTTGATCTAGAAGAGAAGTGACCATGCGGAGGCCGTTGAAGAGAGATCCGTAGTACAACACGTACTTCCTCCTACCAAAGATTGTAGGTTAGGACAGATATCCAGTTATCCTATCTATATATTATATAGTATGTTAGGACAGCTTATCAGACGCAGCGATGTTGGAGTTCCATTGACAGATCCAGTCATCCATATCACCAATATAATCACCAATAAACAAAATGGCTGGAGAGTAATGAGATATGCTTTCAATCACAAAAGTCTCTTAAGCCACAGAGAAGACATTGAGTACATATAGAATATGTTGTCACATCCATCCCAACCAATAAAAGGTGCATAGAGATTTTATCTTACTGCAACAGCTGCCTGTGAAGGTCATACTGCTAACAAGGCCCCACAATAACCAAGAGAGTTGGAACAGTCATTGAGTCATGCTGCAATTATTTCTTCCCACAATGAAACCAAAACAACAAAGGTAAATTGATATTGCGGGAAGAGTTGTGTGAGTTTGACTCAGCACGAAGCCTTGGATAGATCTTTGGTGGACCTGTTATACTTCATGTGACTGTTTACAAGCTGACCGGCTGCAAGAGCTGACATGAGAGAGAGCTCACCAGCCAGAACTGAACCTGCAAGAATGGTTGCAAGGCGTCTGGCGTTTGCTCCCGGAGTTTCCAAGCTTGCACCCTTGACACCAAGTAGGTCCAAGCAGGCAGACTGGGAGGCCAGCTGAGTCCCACCACCAATTGTGCCGACCTATTTGAAAAAGAAACAAGAATAAGAGCTGCTTTGTACACCATATCAGCCAATTGTTTGGATGCATATTTATCATTTCAATATTATTTCAGGACTATTGGAAGGACAAGATTATATGTTGCTTACATGTGAGCCTATGTCAATTTTCTCTTAGAAACAGCAATATATATATATATATTAGAAAATAGCACAACTAAATGCAAAACTGGAATTAATAGAAATAGGTTTCTATTCCTTTATGGAAGATTTTTTATTTTCTATTTGTTTTTAAGGTAAAAATAATTTTAATCATCTTTTGAGTTTTGTTTTATACAGTAACTGAACGATTCTGCATTCCATCCCACAAGAGTAAAGACCAATTTATCATGTAAATACAAAGATCAACTCCACCAAAAATTAAACCAATTGATCAATTTGCTGAAAGTCACACAGAACCTACTGGATGACTTCTCAACTTTTTTGATGATTCCACATTAGATTATTCAGTTCACTCAATTATTTGATCTATCCAGTTGTAGGAATCAGTACAATAATCTCTGATAGAGACTTTATCATATATAAACATTAGAAAGAATTGAAATGATAATTTAACTTTCCAATGGAATCTTCTATACTACCTATACCTCTCAAAATTCTCAACTAATTCGCCATCTTTTGTAAGTTGTAGATTAGAAGTCGTTGGACTATTATATGGTTTAGCCTCTAATTTTTCTATCTAAGATAATAAGTCAAGAATATATTTCCTTTGAGATAAGAAGATTCATTTCATACTTCTTGTTACTTCAACACTCAAGAAGTATTTTAAAATTCCTAAATCTTTTGTATGAAATTGACTGAAATAATCAAACTTATTAATTTTTTTCATTCCAAACTTCTCAATTGTCTGGGTAAATTTGTCAAATTAGGAACAAGGACATTGTTTTAAACCATATATAGATTTACGAAGACAACAAGCTTTTCATACTCCCTCTAAGCAATAAAGTCTGGCAATTGCTCCATATTTCTAAGGTCACCATAGAAAAAAGCATTTTTGATGTCTAACTAATGTAAGGACCAATTATAAGTGACCACCATGGAAATAAATAACCAGGCAGAAGTAAATTTAGTAATAGAAGAAAATGTATCTAAATAATCCACTTCATAAATTTGGGCATAAACTTTAGCAACAAGATAGGCTTTCAGTCAAGCAATAGGCCCATCGAGATTGCAATAGACCTATTAGGATTAACTTTAATTGTAAAACATCTATTTGCATCTAATTGTCTTCTTCTTTGCAAGTAATTTGACTAGAGTTCAAGTACCATTGTCATCTAAAGAATTCATCTCATCGATCATTGCATTAAGCCAACAAGGATGAGATAGAGCTTCATGAATAATTTTAGGAAAGTATAGAATCGAGAGATGCAATAAAGAAATAAGTAGATGATAATAAGTGGTTATAAGATACAAAAGAAGACATTGGATAAGTACATCGATGTTTATCTTTGTGAAGAGCAATTGGTAGATCATCACTTGAAGGATCCATTACCGAAGAAGCTAACACGGGACATGGATGTCGCTGAGAATAAACTTACTGTATGGGAGGCTTAACAAGAACAAATTCAAAATAGAAGATGTGATGATATAGAATAACAAATCATCATCCTCCCCTTGACAAGGGCAATTGGTAGAGGAAAAGCAAGGTGTTAAGAAAAATGATATCAATGGATACCAAATACTTGCTAAGATTAGGATAGTAACATCTATATCTTTTTGAATCTGAGAATACCTAATAAAAACACACTTCAAAGATTTTATATCAAGTTTTATGACCCAAGGATGAATATCCCAAACAACAAGTACAATAAAATGTTCTAGGTTCCATAAGAAATGATAATTTATTTGGAAAAAGAATGTGATAAGGAGTCTTACCATGAAGAACGGACGATAACATACAATTAATTAGAAAGCAAGCTGTGGAAACTGTATTAGCCTAAAATTGTTTAGAAGCCTGCATTTAAAATAATAAAGCTCTTGCAATTTCAAGGTGGTTATTCTTTCTCTCAACAACCCATTTTGAGATGGTGCCTATATAAGAGGTCTGATCGAGAATCTCATATTACGTCATGTAAGTTTTAAAAAATTATGATAAGTATTTCTTAGTTCTATCACTTCACAATATTTATAAGGAACATTAAATTCAGTTTTCCAACAAAAAAAGGCAATGAAATGAAAGAATAACTCAAAATCACTTTTCATCAAGTATATGTTGGTGCCACCAGATAATCAAACCTCTATTTTGATGTATGACAATATTTTAATAGGCTTAGATCAAACAAATACCATACCTAAGCTTGAAAACAAAATTCTAATCGACCAAATGGTCAACTAAGCATCCCGATTGATTGGGACAAACATTAGTCAACATTAATCTCCAATTTTGCTTGACTTACACTCATAAGCCTTAAGTTCAATCGACTGATAACTATGATAGTCAACTGAGCTAGCCAATATGATAAGCTTATCTTGTCCAATAGTCACATAAATTGACTCAATGTCATTTCAATCCACTTAAATCAAATAAATACCAAGTCTAAGCTTGAGCATAAAATTCTAGTCAACCAGGAGTCAAATAAGCATCTCAGTCGACTAGAACAAACATCAATCAACTTGATCTTTAATTTTGCTCGACTTATACCCTATAAACCGTTGCAACCCTTTGAGATCAAGCTCATGTTTAGACTACAACTAAGAACTCATGTTCCCCTGTCAAAAGCTCTTGATTAAATCTATCTAACTTGAAATCATAAAGCTAAAGATTACAAGCTCGTCATATTTTTACGCCATCTAAGAGGTCACCTTCCATCAAGTCTTCAGCCCCTCAGACACATTAAGCACACTGCTTGTTCCACATGTTGTCCTTCACTATTTACCTACAAAATTCACCTCTTGTGAATTCCGTCAAAGTTGTCGAATCAACTCCAATCTCTTCGTCCTGTGGTCCCTAAGATGTCCTCATACCATCCTTCTTCGAACTCTAACAATTTTTGAAACTTGAGTTGAACTATCTTAGTAATGCCAAGTCAACATCGCAACTTAACCAAATCAAGTCACAAGCTTTGTGAGCTTGATGTGCATGCTACTAAGTCCTTGCAAACTTCACATAATATCTAACTTAACACCCTTTGCTACACATCAAAACATGTAAGTTGAACATGACCACTCAAGGCATAATTGTACCAAAAGAGCCAACTTCTACCTCTTTAACGACTTATTTTCCCTCCAACTGGCATCCTAAAGTTATGGCTCAAAGAAAATGATAAAAAAAAATTCATGACACCTATTACTATACGCTCATTAGTTAATATTAAACTAAGAGTAGATGGTAAAATGAATTCAAAGGGATGCAATTTATGAACTCCAAACATAGGTAATGATGTAGCACTACATAGGTGATGGTGTACCACTACCTAACAAATAAATCAGATTGGTAAATATAATTTACCTCAATAGATGGCATAGTCACAGAGATGTGAAGATCCTTCCCATTGTTCACTGGTTCCATCATAGTGATGCAGTGAGAACTCTCCACATTCTGTGCTGGATCTTGTCCAGTGGCAATGTAAATGGCTGACACAATGTTGCTGGCATGTGCATTGAAACCTCCTAGAGATCCTGCAACTGCAGAGCCAGCAAGGTTTTTGATTGTATTGAGTTCTACAAGCGCAGAGACATTGGTCTTTAAAACCTTCTTTACAATTTCCTCCTTAATGAACGCCTCGCAAACCACTGATTTGCCTCGTCCGTCAATCCAATTCACAGCAGCTGATTTCTTGTCAGAGCAAAAATTACCTGATAATTGATCAACAAAATGATTATGACACATAAAGAGGTTGAATATGAGCCTTTGGCAAATCCTTTTGATTCTATTTTTTCAACAATCAGAATTGTTGAAATGAGTTTAAAAGGGAATGTTGCTAGCCAACTATCAAGTTAGTTTTCTGTAAAGTAGCTACAAACAGGTGCAAAGCCACATGGGTGCATGAATATGTGTCAGTGATGGGATTATGATTCATCAATTTGGTAAGCATAGATATTTATCAATACAAGAAATGTGATAATAATGAACACAATTCTACTAAGCTAGGCAAATGTTAACTATGCCAATCAGGATCTTCCTAGCATACATATAATGCCTCTACTTTCCTCTAGTGAAATGTGATAACAATGAACACAATTCTACTAAGCTAGGCAAATGTTAACTATGCCAATCAGGATCTTCCTAGCATACATCTAATGCCTCAACTTTCCCCTAGTCTATAGAGATATATCACCATGGATCCATTCAACTACCAAATGATCGTGAATTATATATACATTACAAATCGATAGACATGGATGCATCGTTTCATCCAAAGTTCCCTAATATTTAACATCAAATCCTTAGTAACTAGGACTTGAAAAACATGAGACTAATCCAAGCAAACATGACAGCACAATGGACTCTTTTTATATTTAGATGGGTTAGCCAACTGAAGAATCAAGGAAGAAACCATGCAGAAATAAGGACAAAATACTTTAGGGTCCAAAATGTATCAAAACATGCAAGATGAAAATGTCAAAACTAATACATAAAGTCAGTAGAAGAAAATGAATCACTATTGGATCAAACTCCAAAATGTTCACTTTTAAAATAACAGAACAGGAAAAGGCTAACATCCTCACAGTTAGTATCTTGTAGAAAGCCAGATACCAATATAGATGATTGTAGACTAACAAGGATTATAACCTGAGATACTTATTACATCCATGTCGTTGAAGTCCTTCTTCAGGTAGTCCAAGACATTTTGCACACCTTTGGAGACCATGTTCATCCCCATAGCATCTCCTGTGCTGCAGCTGAATCGGATGTAAAGGTTCCTCCCAGCAAGGGCACAGCGGATATTCTGTAATCTTCCAAATCTGCTAGACCTGTAGAAAGATGTGTGTCAACGTCACTTAAAAGGTGAAAGGAGGTCAAACAGCACAAAATGGAGACGTTGATTAGTCGCCCCAAAACTTTGACCAAACAACTGGCCTGTAAAACTTTCAAGATACAAAGAAAGCTATTAACACCTAAACAAAGATGAGAACTAACGAAATCATAACATCAAAAGGAACTTTATCATCACATATTCAAAAATTAACAAGTATCATATATACAGTTGTAGTATGATGAAACACATTTCTTTAAGAAAAGCAACTTCAGACAAAACAAACGTCATCTCATTACCACTGAGCATTTACCATGCGAAGCAAAATCAAACATTTATTACAAAAGCTGGCTTTTGAGTTTTCCCAAATATGAACAAAGTAATACGAATAAAATTAACTTCAAGTAAGACAATCTATACTGAGTATAAATATGAACTAACTACTAATGGATAAGAATGCAGTGGCAATTCCGTTAGTTTTACTTTCTTCCCAACTTTAAATAACATATGACGCAAGAATGAACCAAATACCTGTTGAACACCAAGGCAACAGTCTCAAAATTACTAGGATTCTCCAAAAAGGCCTTTAGCTCGGCAGCCCTCCTTGCGGATGGCAGCCTCACAGCAGGTGCCCTTGTCATACCATCTCTCAGCACAGCACTCATGGCACCTCCAGATTCTGCAATAGCCTTGCAGCCCCTATTGGTGCTAGCCACCAGACAACCCTCAGTGGTGGCCATCGGTACATAGTACTGCCTTCCATCAAGCAACAGAGGCCCTGCAATCCCCACCGGAAGCTGAACATACCCAACAGGGAGCTCACAGCATTGACCCAATATCGATGCGTAGTCAAACCCATCAAGCGGCAATCCCTCCAAGGTTCTTCCAGTGATTCTCCTAAGAGCCTCCCGGCGGATCCCAGCGGCCCTCCTGCAATCTCCAAGCTCCGATTCCAAAACGTAAGAAGGGATCTTTCCCGTGACAACAGAGGAAACGATCTCCTCGTCATTGGAGGATAAGTCATGTATATTCCGTGAGGCGTCCAGGTGGAGGAGGGGGCAAATGGAGCCAGTAGCAGAGGTGGGAATGGGAGCGGCGGGTGCTGTGGTGGAGATAGGGGAGGCTCCGGAGAGGAGGAAGTCTTCCTCGTCGTCGTTAGAGGAGACAATAGATTGGACAAAGGCGATGCCGAAGAAACTGAGAAGGTAGATCAGCGAAGCCATTAGGCCAACAATAGCGAAGATCTCGGAGAGACCTAGGAGGTGGAGCGGCGTAGAGGACCGGACCTTCTCACGCCACCGACGCATGAGGAAGACGAGGGAGACAATAAAAAGGGCGGAGAAAAGGAGGTTCGTGTGGCGGATCGGGAGCGGAAGGGCGTCGGACGCCTGCACCTTAGTGGAGCGGGGTGGAGAGATGCCTTGACCGCTTGACGGGGAGGATTTATGGGGAAATCTCCGGCGTACTTCCATGTTCGGTGGCGCCGCCCCTCGTCGGCGCAGAGAGAGAGAGAGAGAGAGAGAGAGAGAGAGAGGAAGATGGAGCTCCGGCTCCAATTATTAGAAGGGACAGATAATTCTGAGTGGAGGAACCACGCAGAATATAATACAACACCCTGGCACCAGCGGTGCGCGGACTTGAGGTGAAATTTATCGTGATTAAAGCGATATCCCTTTTATTTATGTTTTTAATTTTGAAAAAATAAAAAATATATTTCGACACGCCTTTCTAAAATAATTAAAAGAGCACTCTGTATATTTTTATTATTTTTAAAAAAATATTTCATATTAATATAATAACTATGATTAATTATTATAATATAAAATTAAATTACTATAACTTAATTAAATTAATATACATAGAATACTAAGAAAAATTATTATATTAAAATATTTTTATCAATTTAATATAGATCATTCAAACTTAATTAAAATAATTTTAACAGGGATGGCACGAACAGCGTCTTCTCCTTCTTTTCTCCACGGCCAGTTAGGGCTCCGGCAGCTCTTGCTATTGCCCGCAGTAGCCATCAGCCGGGTGGCGCTCCAGGAACAACCATCAGGCGGGCGACTCTCCGGCGATAGCCGCTGCAACAAGAAGACAAGGAACAGGGGCGGCTTCTGCGACAGGAAGGAAGAAGCAGTCCCAACGGCAGGTTTTCCAGCCTTGCTTGCGGCCAGAGACGGCGACTCTTGGACGGCGGCGCACCCGCGAGAAAAAGAAAAACAGACCCGCAATCCTTTGTTTTCTCGCGCAATTGGGGCTCTTCATTCGCCAGCGGACGTCGCGAGGAAGAGGGAAGACAGCGGGGATCAGAGGTTTCGGCATCTTACTTCTCTGGCGAGCGTACCAACAACGAAGACAGGCGATTGTCAGCCTTTCATAGCGCCACGCCCGTGCTTCTCCGACGAGTAGCGAAGAGAGGTGACGGTCTCCTTTGGTCGGGCTTCTAATCCCCGCAGTCGGCGACCTTCGCGCAGACAGGAAGAGGCAAACGGCGTCGTGCCCATCGAGAAGATGATGAACAAGAGAGAAATCACAATCAGGGGAAGCTTGCCACGATTAGGGTTCCTCGCTTCGTTGCTTGTGCTTTCACCTCTGGCCGCTGCCCCTTCTTTTATACACGGCCACCGCGAGTTCCTCGGCGTCGAAATCGAAACCGCTGGAGATGCCTTCTCACAGTTCCGGTAGACGCAAGCGCCATGCGAGAAGAAGAAATCGCGAGAAGGAATCGCACGCGAGCCGGGCCGGAACAAGGCTGAACTGGGGAAAGACAAACCAGACTGAACCATTCCTGTAGCGAACCTAAATTTAGGGTTTGTTGTAACAAACCAAGTTTAATTTTGGTTCGCTTGGTTCACTAACCAAACGGTTTTTGATTTGACTCAAACTAATTTTGTTTAATTCGTCTTCACAAGATGAATCTTCTCATCCCATCCATTATGTCAAAATCTCTTCCATAATGAATCAAACCAAATAGGTTTAATTTGGTTCAAAACTAAATCGTTTAGTTCAATAATCAAACAACCTTCGATTAAAATGAAATCAATTTCATTTATTTCGTCTTCATAATATGAATTCCATCATTTTATCTTTTGTCCGATCCAATTTGACTTTATTCTCTTAAACTGAGAATCTAATTTTCAAATTCGTTTTACGTCCTTCGAAAACTTGTAGTTCGTGTGACCCAATAGGTTCCCAGTTATATTGGTCGTCCGTAATTAACCATTAATTGCGGAACGATCATAAGCGGCACCTAGTAGTACATCATGATTCTCAATTGACCGAAAATCAACTACTAATTCCAGAACACTTCTAAACCTTTCAGCTATAATGAGACGTGTCTTGTTCCTTTTACCGTCTTATACTCGCTTGGTTTGGGACATGGTCTATGTGTGTCAGTCCCCACTAGGCTAACTACGTCACACTTAATCCAAGCTGTTTTCTTGCCCTATGGATTTAAGTTACTGGTACATGTATCTAAGAATATCATACTCTTAACATGTAATACTTTGGCTAAAGATTTTAGTAACAATCCTAACAAGTGACCGTAGGGTATCTGTCTCTTTTTACAAAGAGCAGTGAATCATTTATGGGTTATTCAAATACCTTCGGGCACTTTGACTTATACCCAATCATCCCAAGTCCACTTCATCGGAGATGTCTACTTAAGATATCAAAGTATAAGCCTCCATGACCAAAGTGACTTGAATACCGTAAGTCTAAGGAAACTTGCACTTAAGTTACAATGAAATCTTCATTGACATATGCATAAAAACCATATGAAATCTCAAGGCAGGTCACTCCAATGAACTAGTTATCTTTAACTGACATCCACGTTTAACTCTCGACATCCAATGTCTACAGCAGTAAAATCAGCTGCTTGACAAACCAAAAAGTTTAGCACGTGCTAGTCTCAATAGAATCGATGACGTCCGTGTTCATCAATTCCTCGCCTATGGATAATTTTAATACATTCATAATTGCACATGTAGAGATGCTCACTAGTTATGATCCAATTATAAATTCTCTCATACTATGAATCGTATTACGGATATTCAGTAAATAAGTTTAAGATTCAATCAAACATATAGAGAATACATACTCAAATAGTGAATTTCTATTTATCCAATAAATAGTACAACCATAAGGTGATTGTCTTATGACATCCTTTACGTCTAACATTGCAGTCAACGCACAATAACAAATATGAAGTGTAAAGAATAAAGAAATTAAAAGCAAACACTTGTGTAGAGTCGATTTAGAAGTCCTAAGTGCAGCACACTCCTCTTAGAACTTCCCTAATTGCACGAGTAGAGCTTTGTTCGCGATTGGTAGCACCATAAGATCACAGAGTAGTAATAATTGCATTGTCCTTTAATCTTGGATGTAGAGGCCTTATAAAGACTTTTCCGGGCGCTCGGATCTCTTTTCGGGTGTTTGGACTAATTCAATCAGATCTGCCTCCGTCAGTCTTTATCCAAGCCGATTCTTCATCTTAGTCCGAGGCCTGGACCAACTCGGGGTGCTTGGAATCTGCAACACTCAACAATTTCTGAAATTGAAGATATGGTTCTATCTCCTTCAATAGTGATGCATAAGTTAGTAAACATTTGTTCATCTATTGGAGGAAAACTAAAACTTAGCTTGCACCACTCAGTTCAGTAATGAAATTCGGATCCGTTACATCAATTATCATCCTCTGATATGAATTTAATTGATCATAATAACTCTGATCTCCACTAACTAAGACTTGTATATTTTATCTATAATCTTGATTAGATATAAATAATTCACCATGATAAGTCCAATTATAGTAATTGAAGGTGAAATTAAATCTACAAAGATGTTTTTGAACTTTATCATACTGTTAAAATTTACCATTATGATACTTTCTTACGGACATCTTATCTTATTTCCATTCATAAACTTAATATTACTAGAAGCAAAATCTAAAAATTATTCTAACCCAACAATAAACTCGTCAATTAAATCTCTACGTTCAAGTAAATTCTTTTTATACATTCAACTTCTTACTTTTTATATTTTTTATTTTTTAATTTAAAAATATTAAAATTACATGTAATATCAAAGTAACCGCTATTATAGCTAAATAACATGCACAAACATCTTATTAAAGTAATCGCTGTTATAGCTAAATAGCATGCACGAACATCTTATTAAAGTAATTATTATTATAGCTAAATAACATACACTATCAAAAAAATAACTATTATTATAAATATATCTAAAGTCGGTGAATAAAGATGAGTATCTCTCTAATTATTTTAAATTCACATAAAATATAGACCTGTACAAACAACATTACAAAATCAATAATTAAATATAATGTGCACAAATAAATACTTTTAATAAATTAAATTAATATCATATAATTAGAAACCTTAAAGCTAGCTTAATTAGTTCGAAGCTAGCAAAACTCACGACGAGAGATGAACTTGCAAATAGACGAGCTCGCAATCAGTCGAGCTCACAGCCAACCGAGCTTGCGACCGAGCTCTTAGTGGGTGGTAGGGCTCGCAAGCAGCGTGCCATCGACCTCACGACAACCGACCTCGCAGCCACCGACCAACGGCCTCACGCCCAGTAGCCTCGGGGCCAGCGAGTAGCAGATGTCGACCTCGCATCCACCGGTCAACAACCCCTAGCCAACAGTTGACGACCGACGGTCATTGGCTAGCGGCCTGCAACCGGCAACCCCAACCCTTGGCCAGCCACCAACAACCCCCAACCATTGGCCATCCCCCCCCCCCCCCCCCGCGCACCACTGGCAATGTACGGGGAGGGGGATCGAAGTCGTCTCGATGACCGGAGGCATGGAGAGGGGAAAGGAGAGGGATCAGAGAAATACCAGTTCATTGTCACGAGCTTCACTCATTGAAGAACAGGTGAGAGGCAATGGTTGTTAGTGAGAGCCCTAGAGCCAATCATGTGATGATTGGTATGGACTAAATGTATCATATTTTATTTATTTATAAAGGCATTTCTTTTGTGGTTCTTAT
>JBBMKF010303505.1:0-15607 GCA_037834155.1 Curcuma caesia
CATATTTAACTTGTATAACATTCAAATTACATAGTGTATTCGCGAAAGGGTTTTGAGTTTTTTTAAGCAAGGCCTAGAAGATATTAGGCATTTGAAGGCAAGAGACGAGTAGAACAATGTGGATAATAAGTAACGAGCAGAGCGATGTCTTTCGGTTGTCAACTTTGATTGTCAACTATGAAATTCGGAGCCGAGCCCAGACTAAATTCATCCCTATTCCACTCCCTACCTAGCTAAGAATCTTAGGACTGCCTATGAATCTTCCTGTCCCCAACTCGGTGGCCACTTACAAACTCAGAATTTATCCCAACAAGGAACAAGTGATAACGACATGTTAGCCCTTTCTTCTATTCTCTTATCCGAGACCCGGGTGTGGGGATGATCCAATCATAGTTTACTGCTCTTCATTATAGAGATAGAGCCGACCATCACCTATTGCTTTGTTATTTCGAGGTGATGCAGAGCGAGTGGAATTGCTATAGGGACAGGAATGAATAAAAGGAAGAGCACGTCTAACGAAATATCCTCTTCTTTCTCTCTAGATCTATGTATTAGTCAATTTTTTTTAAAAAAATTGATTAATAGACTTAGAAAACTCCGAATTACTTAAACTAAAATTAATATATTTTTTGAAAAACTTATTAATATATTTATGCTCACAATTTCATTATAAAACCTAGAAAAATGGTATTTATTAACTAACACCAAATGGATTTCTCGAATTCTCCTAAGTAAAAAAATATTAAAATTTTAAAATTTTGAATGGTGTAGGTTCATCTATCACTTCAAAATAAAATTCATATACTCATAAAAGCCTTTTTAATGTATCCATACCCTCATATATAAATTAGATACCTTAATTGAGAGTGGATGAATTTTAAACTTATAAAAGCCTGATAAAATTTGTCACAAACTCATATAAACTAAGACCTATGACAATAATACTCACTAATCAATACCATTAATGGATTAGACACCCGACAATGGCTAGGCCTAACAACAAGTTCTCTGCAAGACTGCTGAGAGCTTATGGTGGCCTCATTGAGGCTATGCCAATCCAAGAACTCTCTACAAGGTCATCGTAAACTCATAGCAATTAGGTTTGATCACGATCTTGTAGTGGTAGTGTGAGAGCTAGGCCTGGTTGGCAACTCTCAACAGCCAAGCCAAGCCAAGCCACGAGCTCACCGTAGCCAATTAAGTCAGACCGTGAGCTTACCAAGGCCAAACCATACTGTGCCGCCGCCGCCGCCGCCGCTGACCCACGTCGATCGACTGTTGATCCGCTTCCTTTGTATTGGTATTTTTGCACGTAATTTCTTTTTTTACTTTTAGCCGATGAGTCACACATTGGCACTTTCTACGTTGCCAAGTACTCGTCCATGTACAAAGCAATACGGCACCAACTTCGCTATCATTGACCGGCAAACAGCTGTGTAAATGCGTCCTGCAGGCAGAACAGTGTGCTCGGTCCTCTCAAATTCCTCCAGTGATTTTGTTAATTATCAATTTTTAAATTATATTTAAAAAAAGGGGAAATTCAACGATGATTCCTCGCGAGTACGGAAAATCTTGATGTCAGAATATTTAGAGACCGCGAAGAGATATGACCATGTGGAACATCACTAGCAAAACAAGTTGGGTGAAACAGGGGAAGCACTTGCAGCGGACAGAATAGGACGATGTGAAATGTAATTACTCCGATTCCTCTGTGCATGTTGGGAGAGACAAATCAAAAGACCAAATTTGATCTATGGATTAATTCTACATCAAACAAGGATTTATGGATATTTGAATTTAAAAAATTAAAAGAAATAAAATAGGGGATATATCAGACATGACATCAGCTGAGCCGCTGTTAATGACTATAAATATGGAGGGAGAAGAGACGATGAGCAAAAACAGAGGACAGAGGACAGAGGACAGAGGGGTAAGTAGAACGACAACTAAAGGATGGCGGCGGAGGCGGCGCGAAAAGGGCCGTGGACGGAGGAGGAGGACGCTCGACTTGTATTTTTCGTGCGCTTGTTCGGTGAGCGTCGTTGGGATAACGTAGCGAAGGTGTCAGGTTTGAGTGGTGGCGGGGTGTAGTGATAAATCCGGCTTCCCCTTTGCTTTAACCTTGCACGCGCGCGTGCCCCCTTCCTGTTTGTTTGCAGGTCTCAACAGGTCCGGTAAGAGTTGCCGGCTCCGGTGGGTCAACTACCTCCACCCCGGCCTCAAACACGGCCCCTTGACCCCCCACGAGCAGCACCTCGTCATTCAACTCCACGCCAACTGGGGCAATAGGTTTGAGTACAACAACAAGCAAATTAACGAACAAATTCCAATATAGATGCTATGTGTTCTGCCAACTCCACTAATTGAAATGATCCAGTTAAAACCAAACGTTTGAGTTTTATTTCTTCCTTTTAGGTGGTCTAGAATTGCACAGTGCCTTCCTGGTCGCACAGACAACGAGATCAAGAACTACTGGAGAACTCACATGAGGAAGAAGGCGGAAGAGCTGAGGATGAACTCATTCTCCTCGTCTTCTTCTTTGTCGTCGCAGTCGTCGTCGTTGACTAGTGAAGGAGAAGTAGGACTTGTGGTGGATGGAGATGGATATAGTATGGATCAGATATGGAATGAGATCTCTGCATCCGAGAACTCGGTTGGTGGCTTTAGCATCGAAGAGGACAAGGATGGAGGCAGCAGTAGTATGTTGGAAGATTGTTCTGAATCCGTAGTGCTGTGGGAGTAGGATGATGAACAGTAACTGATATGAACATGATATACCTCCTCAACATACTGCTGACAGTAGTCTTAGTGGTGCTAATTGTAGCTTACTGAGAAGATGTTTTATACTGTGATTAAGCTTTAATAAGAATTTGTCAAGATTTGTTATCATCTTTCTGTTGCTGACAGGATGATAACCATGGAAATACTAAAAGCATGAACAGTATGTCCTGGATGCTTTCTGCAAGAGGATTCGTAGAGTCTTTCTTGCGAAATAGAATTTTTCACTTTGAGAAAAAGTTGCTCTACCAGTTTTTTGCTGCATGATTAATGTATCTTTCCATTGCAAATTAATTATACATTGGTATTGGTTTCATGGCATTAAAAAAAATGCAGCAGCTTATATTCTCAGAACCATCGTAGATAAACTTCGACTCACTACTGTTAAATTCATCTATGAATGAATTTTAGCCTGAGAAGAAGTTGAAACTGAGACAGAGTTTCAAACAAAAACAGAGAAGATGCTGAAGGAAAGCTTATTTTAAGGTGGCTTATGATGCAGTTGTGGGTCATGCAAGTATAAATAGTGACTCTGATAAGTCATGTATAGATGTCAGTGATAAGGAAGCGCACTACTCCAAAAGCTATATGCCCTTGTAATTCTAGTGGATGTCCTTTCTGCTGCATATTATCTTAGCATTATTTTCTGACTAAACTAAAGCTAGTGCTTCATCACCAGGCAACACAGAGGTCAGACTTCCTTTTCTGCTACAGCAAAAATCAGCATGCATTCCATTCCATTCCATCCTTGACAGTGACACTCATTTTTGTTTGCCTAACGAGTGGTCGTCGATGCAAAGATGAAAACTAAATTACTGATTATTAATCATGGTCAAATACTGAGCAATCCAAATATTGAAATCGTGGTGGTTGAGCCACAGGCCAGTTGATCTGTATAAGTGATGGAGCAAGATAACATAATTTGGAATCCAAATTTGCAGTAGTGGCGTCACCATCTACAGATGAGGTATGACAGATATGATAAAAGTAAATAATGACCTTCACATTGCTTTGAGAAACTTTATATGATTAACAACATGATTGTCAAATCGTCAGCAGACAGCAAGCTAATTAACCATGTATGTTTCTGATAATTATATTCCCTTGGGCCCTTCTGCTCATGGGAGCTCAACCACTCTCCCACTAAAGCCATTTGCCATTTATCTCTACGTCCTGTCCTTTGGAAATGACACCAGAGATGTTAATTTCTGTATATACATAACTGCAAGACAGTGGTCGCTTGGAAGATATTCCTGTTAAAATCATTGTGAATTGAAGGTGAAGAAGTGCAATAGTTTGATGTGATGAACGGTAAGAGTTTTGTCGCTTGTTTTATGTGTGCCAATGAAACCATTAACTTGCAAGACAACAGAGGAAATCCATTGTGTGACTGGAAGTGGGCTTCAGCAGATTCAGCCTTTGGGTTGAGAATTGAAGGGCTCGGTTAACATTAACTGGGTGGTCCATTTGGGTTGAATTCAAACAAATTATTAACAAACAAACAAACACACAAATAATAAGTAGCCTGGTCTTGCAGGTGTTCTTTCTAAGGGGGGATTAGTGTGTGAACGAAAGGAAAATATAATGTCCAAGAACTTCATAATAGCCACCAGTGAGGAGAAAAATAGTAGGACACAGGAAGAATATAATATAAAAAAAGACAACTTATAATACACGATTGTGCATTATTCACGCCTTCAAAGTTAAATGAGTCATCCAAAATAGGCCGCATAGCTCAGACTGTTTGACTAGATTGATAACCTAAATCACATGTGAGAAAAACGACAAAAGCCTTTTATTCTTTCATCATTAACAGAAAGACTCAATGAGTTTTATCAAAGTAAATAGTAAAATAATAATAATATTGAATTGTAGGAGCATTGGTTGTCGCTAAATATGAAGGTAATATAAAATTTTCTCTGAAAAGAATTAGAATTTTTCCATGAAGCACTTAGTCAAGCTTGGCAAATCACGTACGACTTTGATTTAACGTTCTAAAACTTCTGGTTCGCAATAATTTGTTTCTTTTCTTTTTTTTTTCAATGATCCACCTAATGCAACACTATTAACTGCTCCATCTCTTCCATCACTTTTCACATTATGCTCTTGTAGTTAGAAGCAGAAGAAAGACAAAGAGATTGTATAACATTCCAAAATATATACAGATCAAAAGTTCCCATCAAATGATTTTGTTTCTCTCTCTCTCAGATTAATGGATTCCAATTGCATGCATCCTGATCGATTAAATCACTGAAATGGAAAACAAATCGATTTAATGGAAGCATTCCATCACCACGGGACCCGAATCTAAAACCTCAATCTCAAAAATCTTGCTACAGCGGTCGCCCTCGCCGTCAGCCGGCGGCATGTTGAGGTCCAAGCCCAGCCCCCTCGACTTCTCCTCAGTTTTCATCTCTGCGTCGAACCTCGCGGCGGCGGGCCCGGCCCGGTGGCGCCTCATGTGGCCACCCAGAGCCTGGCCGATGGCGAACTCGAGGCCGCAGACGGAGCACTCGTGCGCCCGGGGCTTGGCCATCTCCCCGCGGTGGTGGGTGTCTTCGGAGAGCCTCGGCTTCTTGTGGCTAGCGCGGTGGCCGCCGAGCGCCTGGAAAGACGAGAACTGGCGGTTGCAGGTCTTGCACTCGAAGACTCTGTCGGGGGACGGGGAGCGGCCAGCGGCGACGTCGATGATGCCTTCGCCGCCGCGCGAGAGGAGCACCAGCACGTTGGCCAGATGGATGCTCTCGACCTCTGTTTTCTCATCTTCGACGACGACGTGATCTCGGAATCGCTTCATGATAACCAACCACAAATAATTATTCGGTATAAATTAACCGATCGAAAGAAACAAAGGAGTCGAGGAGAAGCAGAGGAGCAGGCAAGGCAAAGGCAAAGAGCTTGCTATTTATGGGCAACTTGGCTAAGCAGCAACTTTAATGTGAAGGGATCGAGTCGTTGGAATTAAGTTGTGTTACGTGACTTGGTGAGTTGGGGACGCCAGCGTGGGGATACAATTTATAGAAAGGCATCCTCAATGTATGAAGGAATAATTCTCTATGAATAATAAATTATTATTATTATTATTATTAAATAAAATCACTTTCCATAATTAAAACAACAAAAACACTGTACCACTACAACTAAATAAAAATATATATATTGTAATTAAATTCTTTGCTAAAATAAAAAAAAGATCTACTATAACTTTACAAAAATGCAGTTACTATATCTTTAAAAAATTAAACACTTATTATAACTAATTAAAATTTTATTACAATTAAATAAAGGAACCTGCCATAATAGAAATTAAAACAAAATGCATGCATTTACATTGTCAAGAATTAATTTTGTGGAGAACAAAGATGAGCAATCGGTTACAGCAATTGTAATAGAATTGCATACTCAATGCAAGGTTATAGCTTAAAGGATAAAAAAGTAGCTTTGGCTGGGTTAGTAACCATGTGATAGGTTTGTCACATTGAGCAAGAGTCGATTCCTAACGAAGTCGGAGAATTATCCTCTCACATGGGGATCAATTTTAGCTTCCTTATTTATTTCTCTACAGATAGCTATGAAGCCAATTGTGTGAGGCATCTGAGTCAACGTATAACCTTTAAGATTAAAAAAATAAAAGAACACATATTATCAAAAAGGCCTTATTTAAAAAAAAAAACTAAAAGAACACTCTTTTATATATATATCCTATTTAAAACTAGTCAAATACTATTAACATAGTTTTAATCAATTTTGTTATAAAATGGAACAATTTGATTAAAATTATTTTGAATAACTTCAATCAAAATAATTAAATAAGATAGCTTTAATTTTGTTAGATTGCTGTTGTCTTATATTATTTTCCGACACTAAATTTATTTTATGTTGCCAATCTTGTAGTCCTAGCCTGTTAATCAGGTTTATAAAATTCTTAAGCACTGTGCTGTCGTCCATTAATTTGTCTTTGTCCATAAGCAACGGACGAACGTCGTCGACGTCGTAAAATTCTTCTTGTGCGTGCAAGTTGACCTCATCCTCTACGTTTGACTTCCATTAGAGGCACGAAGCACAAGTTTGACTCTCTTAAACTTCGGGTTATCCATTAAGCTAAACGATTCTCTAGACGAGCGAACAATTTGTTAATCATAATTATGAACTTAAACTAAACCAAATAACAACAATTAATTTGCCTGGTATTGGTTCTTTCCACCCTTGTTATGAAGCTCCCAAAAGGAATTTGCTCTCCAACGAGTTCATCAAACAAACAAAAAAAAACTTGTTTGGCTTCAGCAATAATTAATCGACTTAAACGAGCAAATTATGATTCAACAAGCTGCAGATGGCCTATCAGATGCTCTGTTTATCTCTGAAAAAAAGGCTTGGAAAGTCTTACTGAACACGCATTAGAAAACAGTGTGCAGGTTTTGGAGGGTATAATTTAATCGCAAGGAGATCAAAAACCGCACGAAATGGGCCGTCGTTGACCTGCAGAATATTTAAGTGGTTTAACCTTGAGATGCCAAATTCGTGCTTTTGCACTGTAGCTAATTGGCTGTTGCAGTGTCATTGCAGACGTTGCTCCTTGTTAGTAACTCAAGTCTCAATCAAGTAAGTTCATCGGTTTTGACTTTTTGATTCAATGAATCTTGAAATGGGATGCAAATGGTTTTGTCCATAAACAGAGCAACAAAATACAAACTTGTTTTATTAAAAAGTCAAGAGGATGAAGTGTCAGATTTCTGCTAGTTTTGGGTGCTCAGAATTAGAGAAGCCACCAAATAGTCCGACTTAAATTTTCGATTTAAAATATGCAAACTGGGAACGAAAGTAGTCACACAGGGCTGGTATATGAGATTGACTTTTGCTATGTCTGATCAGGACAGGTTTTTGGTAGATAAGAGTGAACTGTAGAGAAAACAAGTTTGTTCCATAAGCTGTAACTTATCTAAGATTAGGTGGAGAAAAAGAAAGAAGAGTGATGCAAGACAGTTTAAATTTTTGTTCTCCAAAATGTTTGACGTCGCCCCCAGGTTTCTGTCTGATCCTGATAAATTTCCAGGGCCATACAGATTGAGTTGAATGTTACAGTAGCACTTTGCTATGGTTAATGCATTCGGCTATTGTCGTGTCTGTCTTATTAGGTTAAGAGCATTTCCATGCTTCCAAATTAGGTAGAACTCTTGTCCTTGCTGCAAGAAACAAAGAATCAATCTGGGAAATTATTGATACTATAAGTTCCGTTCAATTTTCCCTTCTAGTTCCGTTCTTTCGAGCAAAAACCAAACAGTTGTATATTTTGCAAATAAATTTTGTTTCTTTGCGATGTCTTATGAATCTCTCCCTGTCCACAACAAAGGCAGAGAAGAAATCAGAGTGCAGCACCAACAGTTTGTTGGTTTACAAAAATAAACAATGCAAAATGTGACAAAATGATTCCTTCTATCCCTATCACTGCTGATCTCTGGCTCCAACCTTTTCCTCTATTATTATGTGCGATTTAGACCAGTCAATGCATATTGGAAGAGAGAGTTGGAGCACTACCGCATTTGTTGCACCTTTTAGATTCACTGTAGAGGATGACACCTACAACCGTGAGGGTGTAGCGTAGCCAGCCATCCCAGTAAAAGATACCCTAAATATCAGCCAAAGAAGAGTTGAAGAGGAGGTATAAGACAAACTTGAAGTCCTCTCCAGCCCGTGCCAGCGTTACGCCGATCACATTCTTCTCCATTATAATTATCGCAGGCCAGGAAGTATTAGCATTACCGCTATTGGAGATTCATGGAGCTCAATTTTTCCCTTGGATACTAAAAATCAGAACATTACGAATGTGTACGTAGTATGGTAATGGAGAGCTTCAAAATAGGATTTCGGAAACTATAGTAACTCATTTAGACAACAGAAGGAATGTAATACTCACTCGACATCAAAATTCCTTGTAACACAGTCTTGAAAGCCCTAGCAGCAGTAGCACCGATGCATACAATGAAACCAATCAAATGAAAACTTGGCTCCGCCTACAAAGTTGAATAGTACAATGTTAATTCAACTATCAGTTTATTGGTTGATTAGCAAATAGAACTTTGTAGTTGCTGAACTGGTTGCATACTACACATTCAGCCAGGCAACGAGCAGTTGAAGTAACCCCACTGGCGACAATGACGCCCGCACCCACAGGTACGAGGGTAGCGTAGGTGATCCAGGATTCCGGGATCCGGCGGGGAGTCATAATGCACGCAAACACGGCGGTGAAGAAGGGCGTGGAGACCCCGACCGCCTGGTTGAACGAGACCGGGACGTAACGGAGGGAGACATTGCCGCTGACCACGGACCCACAGAACACGAGGCTAAGCGCGGAGATGTTCAGGAGCTGGACCCGCGACCGAACGGACTGCACCGGCACTAGCTTCAGCCAGGCAATCGCTACGGAGCTGAGGACGGAGCAGACCGCCATGTGGCACATGGCGAGAAAGATGGGGAACTTAACCCGTATCTGCTCAGAAGGTATTTGTTGTTGAGGAGCAGCACCGCGATGTTGGAAGAGTACCACGCCGTGACGAGGCCGAGAGTGAAGAACGTCGCCGTCGGCAACAACGACAGCCAGTCCGCCGCCTTCTCGCTCATTTCTGCCTCAGCCACCTACTAGCTCATTTTCGAATCTCTGTGGTGCAGGGAAAAGATTCTATGCCGGAAGTAGGAGGTCAACGGAGAAGTTTGGGAAAAGATTCTATCAGTTAAACAAACGAGGTGGTTGGTAATAGAGCATGAATAAAAAATGTGAGAATCTTTTAAAAATACCACTGTTTTTTTTATTATTTGATCATAAAAAATACGTTTTCAAATGTCTCAAATCCTGTTTTGTTGTTCAAATTTGTCTCTACAATTTTACTAAGACCGCCTACAAAAATTCCGATGTCCAATCAATCCGAGGTACAATCCTAAGTACATTTAAAAAAATTAATAAAAGAGCTTGTTTTTATTTCCAATATAAACCAGTTTAGGGCTATAACAAAATTGTACCTAGCCCAAAAGAATCAAGCGAACAAGGACATGGAACGCTATCTTAAAAGCACAACAAAACATTCTTGCAAATGAACCTTTAGACCAAGAGTTTAAGCACTTCATCTTTCTCACCAAAAGACTGCTGTCTACCTAAAATTGAAAAAGAATACAATAGAGGATAGATCTGCATCGGACCAAATGGACTTGAAAATTCACCTGATAACTAGTTGTTAAATTTTATGAATACAAGCAATCTACACAAAAATAAAGGGCCGTTGTGATCAAGTGAATCCAAACACGAAATTATAGTCAATATTGAGGGGAAAAGACTGAGAATAATGTCACCATGAAGAAGACTCACTAAATGTGTCTTGCTTTGAGGAAATCATATATGCCATGAATGAAACTGCTGCATTCCACAGTAATGAATGTACTGCCTGCATAAACTTCATTCAAGCAATGGAATCAGAAACACTACAAATACAAAGATGACAAGTGAAACACAGCTTACAAGACTGACACATGACTAGGCAAGCAGCAAAAAACAAGAATAGCAGTAGAATCCAGACGCAGTTAATAGGTCTAAATCCTGGAAAGAAAGTAAAAATAAGAAATTATAGGCGAACATGAAGATGCTGTAGCACTGAGCTAAATTCACTGCTGTTCCCACTTTCATCTTGGAACCACACTAAATCCTAGAGGCAGGCTGTCATCCTTGCATCAGGTGTAACATGCATTGCTACAATTTTGGCGGTTCAAAGTTTCACATTCTGCAATGTTTATGTGCACTTGGGCATTGTGAATGCTTCAATGTCAAAGCTGATGAACCTTCATTTGCTGTAGGCAATAGGCATTGCTCAACACTACCACGCATTTGTGGGTAAATTACTTGGGGTAAGGTCACGAGTCATGTGATGTGGTTTCAGCAAGCATTTGATTGGAGTTTGTGTAACATCTCCCCGTACAAGGTGGCCCTGACTACAGCAATGGCAAGGCCCACAAATGTGATGAAGAGAATACAAAGAAGAGGGAGACGGGAGCAGAGAAATAAACAGTAAAAATTCTGACCAAAAACCCCAAAAATAATTTAGACCAAAAGATGCTGAGTGAGCATTGCCACCAAAGTTAAGTGATACAGTAGTAATTAAGAAAGATTTCTTATGAACCAAATTGATAGGAAAACTGTCAGTGTATGATTCTAAGTAATTAATTTCATGAAATTTAGCAAAGTAGTAGAAAAACAACAGCACTGAATATTATCTAATCTTCTCTTAGCATGTATCTCCAGAATACAATGAGATTGAGGTTTTCTTTTTGTTTTGATTTCTGAACAAAAAAGTGATGCTTAAATGCTCCATTTGGCATTGTTTGCAAGATGAATAACAGCATTAATATTAAATGAACATCATGTACAAAATAATCAGAAACCTTACGTGGATGAAGTGTAGCAACTGGGAAATGTAAACAGATAAACACCAAGTTCATAGATCACCACTTGGGAACTACATAATAAAAAGAAAAGAAACGTTACTATTACTCCCTCAATGGAAGTTTAAATTTGCTGCAACATGTGTACTATATTCTTAACCAGATACTAACTAGCATTAACAACTCCATTGGATGATTTATCTTGCTCACATGGATAACTTTTAAATGCAATATTAATGCAGGACTTGGTAGGAGAAAAAGATGTATGGAAAGGAGAGGAATTAGGCTATAAAAAGGTGGAATTGTAGAAAAGTAGTCAATATGATAAAAAATGTTATTTTTCTACTTTGCTTATGTGTAGTAAATATGATAAAAATACATGTTATTCTTCTACTTATCTAAAATGCATTTTAGAAAATTCCTATAAAAATTATTCTTTGTTTATGTGTAGTAAATATGATAAAAATACAAAAGTAATATGGTTTTGATTGCTTTTTCTTAGAAATATTATCTATTAGGAAAAAAAAATGCTTCCATAGTTAAATTAAAAAATAACTATAATTTTAGATTAACAATTTTGTAGTCATTTAAAAATTCCTTTTATAGCAAAGGCATTATTTATAATATGATTAAAGAATGAAAGAATTCACACACAATGTTCTAAAAGGTGTATAACTCTAATTTCTGCCAACATGTTTCATCTCATGATCATTCATGTCAAGGTTTTACGAAGAACTAATTTAATTCTACAAAAAGGCATCTTTCTATTAAGAGCACATAAAGTATTTAAGGCGAGTCACACCCACAGCCCAGTCAAAATTTTACCGCTTCAATGTGTGTTTCAATTTATTCTGGCCCCTTATGTTTTAAAAGCTTATTGAATGTTGCCCCTTGTCTAAGCAATCTGCCATGGCAATTATAGGCCCACCAATACCAAATCATTATAGGCACGTCAGTTTATGTCGGTTCATCCTCGAACCACATATTTACCAGAGGCTTCAATATCTCAATGTGGATTATTGAACCCAATCTTGTATAGTTCAACAGAAGTCAGCATGTTATACAAAACTTTAGGATTTAGGTGTTATTATTTGTGTTAATGCATCTACTTGTTAAAGTTGAACCCTATTATTTGCTTCAATTAATATTAGGATTTAAGTTTAGTAAACATAACATCTAATCTTTTATGTTAAGAAAAATTTTAGCATCTGGCATAGGCATTTCTCCCAGTTAACATCTTGAGCAAAAGTCCAACAGAAAACGAAAAGAAAGCTAATCAATTAGAATGAAGGCAAATGCAATATATATAACCACTTATTGAGCAATTAGCACTTAGAAAAGTCAAAATTAATAATGCACGAAATACATAAACTCTGAAGATAAGGATAAGTAATGCAGTTAAAAAAATACAAGATTTAGTTATTTGTCAAAAAATCTGAATTCATTGCAGAGAGATAATTAAGTAATTCTATCAAGTATAAACAACCAGCGGACTCAAATTTCAAACAAAAGATAGGTATAAAAATTAGGAAGTATGAAGCTTAGGAAGCAAAATACTATCACGACAATTCAATGAACAAATTGCAAGGGATATTGGCCCATCCAGTTTTGTTGGGACAAGGCATGTACAATCAAAAACGCAATAAAACTACTCCTAGCATTGAAAGAAACATTAGTCCACAACTTTCAAGATTTGGTGTCATTTACTTCTTATGCATGGAAAGCTACAACTGCTGTATAACTCTAATTTCCACCAAAGGATGCCCTTGACATAAAGATCACTCACAAGGAAAATGATTACGTCCATATATGGCGGCAATTATCATCTATTAACCAAGTAAACTATTGAAAAGACAAATACTCTCAAAACAAATTATTTAAACTTGTGTACATAGATTAAAATTGAATTTGTATGAAATAGCAATTATATCAAACTAAAAATGATAAAACCCACAGTAACAATAAGCAAACAACGATAAAAGAATACATATCTCGTTCCAGTTTAAGTCTCATGCATTGATAAAGCTTACAGATTCACGAACATTGAAAGGATAAGTACCTGATGATTCACATAGTTCATGTTCTGTGCAAGAGAACTTTGGTGAAGAACCTAGTCATACCAATTATCACATAAGTTTGATCAAAACTCAAACAACTGAACCTTTATATAAGAAGAATAAAAGAATCATAAGACATGGTACCTGGTATTCTCCGGTTGTGTTTGGGCTAGGGTGAGATCCCCCCATTTCTCTCCTTGCAGAACCTTCACCACCCTGGGGAGGAAAGAAACTTACATATTCTTGTTAAAAGTGTTAACAACTAAAGATAGGAAAGTCGAACGGACACAATTACCTCCAACTATAACACCCATTTGCAGCAGTAAAATCCATCCGATTGGGAGAAGGGGGAAAAACAAATGCATACAGAAGTATCATCAAGAATCAGATTAGATGATTAGAAAATCAGCAAATATAGCCTACACATACTTCACGATATTTCCGCAGATACACCTTCAGCGGCTCAATGTAATCTTCAAACCCTAGCGTCGCCATTGCCCACAGCAGATCGTCCCCGTTGATCGTCTTCCTCTTTTCCTTCTGACACCGATCGCTAGCTCTGTTATCCCCAGAGTCACCATCACATCATGCATTTGGATCGATAAACGAAGACACAAAGAGGAGAGGAGGCAACCGATCTCACTCGCTGGTGACAAAGCTGATGAACTCAGACACGCATTCTTGCATCGTCTCCTTGGCGTCCTTGGCGACCTTTGCGTTGGTGGGGAGGCCCTTCTTCACGATTCGAATGATGTTGGCGATGGGGAGGAAACGATCTTGCTCCCTTACGCTGCTGTTACCATTGCCGCCGCCCCCGCCGTTCTCGTGGCTCCCGGCTCCTTCGGCGGGGCTGGACGGAGATGCCTCTGCCATCCTCCTCTGCCTTGCCGGTGGAACGCTAGATCCATCGCAAAGATCACGGAAGGAGAACCCTAAATCGCAGGAGGCGAGAAAGCGACGAGTGATGCTACCGATACTAACCTTTGGCTGATTTCGTATTTGGCGCGCGGCCGGGAGTTGTCGATTAGTTTTTAGTTGGCAGATCGAACGCTGGAGAAGCAGAGGGGAAGAGGAGGCGACGGGGGCTGATGAGCGATGGAAGCGACGAGTCCTTTATCACCGTCGTCCGTTGGCGGATGCAAGCGCTGGTCTCTGTTGCAACCTTATATTCTTTGGGTCGCCGATCCAATGGTTAAACAATGACCAGGTTCTTTTTTATTAGTTGGGCACGGTTAAATCAACTGGAGCATACGAATTTTGGATCAATAAATATGTGAATTAATAAAAATGCATTTGGATCGATATACTCTAGATGACGTGACAGTATTTACGTGGTACTCAATGACGTATCAGCTTGTATATAACGTGACAGTGTCTATATGACATCCACGTGAATAAAGAAAAATGACTGGACTGATGACTAAGCGAACAAATGACAACCGTTGATCAAAGAGGTGTGATAGATCGATATCATTTACGATTATTGTTATCCGTAAACACTGTAGCGGAGTAATATCATTTACGAAGATAGTATTGAATACTAATCGATATTGATCTATATCAATTTGCATCCTTTCCGAAAGCTACCGGAGCCATCAACACTAGCCGATATCGTTTATGATTGTTGCTATCCGTAAACATTATAGCGGGGCAATATCGTCTTGACGATCCATATCAATTTGCATCCTCTCTGAAAGTTACCGAAGCTAACGGTCAGTAATTTCATTTTTTTACGATGATGAAAAGATAAGTAAAAAATATATCTCATCACAATTTCATGATTTTTTCATCTCTTGCTCTTGTTTTTTCAACTTTTAAATAATAAAATATATATATATATATTTATAATTTTTGAATATCAAACTATCAAAATATTGAATAATTTTAATAATAAAATTATGGATATTATTGATATTTTATAATAATAAATATTATATTGCTTACTGAAAATAATGGAAGGATATTATTGGTATTGTATAATAATCAAAATTTTATTTTTTACTAAAAATGATGGATACCAAATACTGTAACATAATCAGCCTTGTAATCAAAGATTATATATATTTCTTCAACCAAACATTGTAATGTAATTTTGATTACATTACATTACATTACATTACAAACTTTATTATATTACAAGTATGATTATATTCTTGATTATATTACAAGCATGATTACATTACGTTGTACCCAACCTAACCTAAGTTTTTTTAAATTACACGATCATCTTCACGTGTTAGACTCCATATCCTTCTCTACTCTAGCAATCACCAGCAATTCCGAGCTACTTCGTAGTCTAAGATTTGACGTCAACTCAAAGTCCACCGCCAGTTGGAAGGTCAAACTTG
>JBBMKF010303936.1:0-15599 GCA_037834155.1 Curcuma caesia
AGTGCAACGAGGCATTTGTATGATTTTTAACTAACTTTTATTAATATATTTGTGATATAGCACAAATCTTTCTTTTTTACTTAAATTTTTTCATGAAGTATTCACAACGTTTGGTCATGATTCATGAACATGACAAAACAAACTCATTGATCTTTAATCCTTTTTATTTTCAATATTTTAATCTTCGGTCTTATTTATTTTATATATTCGTTTATATGTAACGAGCATAAATAAACTACAAGTATATAAAGTTTTCTTCATGTGAATTTTTAATGTACATGTAAACTTTATGCCTTTATAATTTTTTTTGTTTAATTCATATATAATTGAACTAATTCAACTTTAAAAGAAAATCTTATCTTATATTTCTTAGATCGAGTATTTCTGTGTTTTTTTTTAAAGTTTGAGCTCTAAAGGGTACTAATAGTTTTATTTAAACTAGTCCAATTATAAAAACTAATGTTTTATTGTATTTCTTAGAATTTCTTCAATTTCGTACCTAAACTTAAGATCCTTTAGAAATTTTATTACATAATGATAAATTAGTTCAATTTAAAAAATGTGTTATATTAGTCGGATCATTTGGAGTTTTTTTAAAATGTGCTAACTTTTGAGGTTTAAGTTTTTGAAAATCAAACTAACTATTTTATTCAATTTTACCAAAGGCCCCTAAAGGCTTTGTAGTTGAACTTTTTAGAGTAAAAATCAAAAGGATGATCGTCAAATATATGTCCCTTTTATAGAAATCGTCAAATGGTAAATATCTTTAGTTTTAGTTTTGTTATAACTACGACTAACAACTTACAATGTATAACAATTACTTTGTATTGATTTGCATGTGCATATTTTAAAATTTTATATTTCTTTAAATAAATAATTAGAATGTAATAAATAAATTTATTATTATTTACGCATAAAATCCATACGATAATACACATGCATACAAATATAATCATAGAAATAACATAAATAAGTTATACATTTTGATGACGCGAAATAGAAATGACATCAACTAGTAACTTTGAAAAAAGTTGCCTCTACTTGTATTCACATCGAGATCTTCTTGAGACGACTTCTCTATGTCACGTGTCGTATCTCTGTTTCGATACTAGTCAAAGGAAAGAGACACAATCTGAGAGAGGACATACGGTCTGATTCAATATCTGATGCCTCAAAGCAACCTAATGATACGAATCGGATTGAACGGAGGTGATCACACCACCGTTAGAAGGTTGGATGGTTCGTTGTCAATAAGGGGTAGCGAACCTAATGGCGTGGGAGTTCTGGCAACAATAATTGTCCGCCGGAACAATGGCTATAGAGGAAGAAAGAAACCATACGGCGGAGAAACAATCGTTGCTTCTCCTCTTACTCTTTACTTCTATCGTTGGTTGTAGCTTCCTTTGACTTGGGGGAAGGCTAGCCTAGAGTGATAGCTAACCCGTGGAGGGAACCTTGGTCAAAGTTGAGCTTGGAGAAGCCTCCTTTGGCTAGCGGCAACAACTCCACCAAGTGGTGGGTGGTGGCAAGAAGGAGGAGAAGGGGGTTGGGCAGCTAGAAGAGAAGAGATGGTGGCTGATTTAAAACCTAACCTTTAGGTTTTTAATCCATTAAATCATTCTACTTTAGAGATGTATTTATAGATCTCTAACAAGTTTGGTTTGCTAACCAAAAACACACATCCATTAACCCAAACTCTAGACCGATAGTTTAAGTTTAGTTCAAAACTAAACTATTTTTAATTAAAATTAAATTAATTTGATTTATAATTAAATAAAAAATGATCCACTTTGTTTTCAAAAGATGCCCATCCGAGCTTTTGTTCTGACAACATATTTTTTATATTTTCCATTCATTTGGTCCAACTAAATTCAATATTTCTCAATCTAAGAATTTAATTCTCAAACTCATTTTATATTTTTTAGAAAAACTTATAGTTCATGTGACTTATAGATTTTCGATTTATGTTGTCGTCCATAATTAATCATTAATTACAGATTGATCATGAGTAACACCTAGTAGTACATCATGACCCTGATTAATTGAAAAATCATAATTTTTAAAATCACTTCTGAACTCTTCAACAGTACAGTTGTTCGTGCGTCTGTTCCTTTCACTCGTATTATACCCGCTTAGTTCAAGACATGATATATATATCTGTCTACACTAGGCTGACTATGTCACATCTAGCCCAAACAGTAGTTCCTTATCCTGCGGATTTATATTACTAAAAATATATATTCAAGAGGATCATCCTCTTGACGTGTTTCTATTTTGGCCAAAGACTTACAAGTAACAATCCTAATAAGTGGTCATAGGGTATACGTCTCCTAATAAAAGGAATGGTAAATCCTCTATTGGTTACTCAATCACTTTTGGACACTTCGACTTATACCCAAATTATCCCGGATTCACACCTCCATAGTGACGTTTGTTTAAGATGTCAAAGTATAAGTATTCATGAGCAAGATGACTTGAATACCTCAAGTCAAAGGAAACTTACACTCGAGCTGCAATGAGATCTTCATAAACATTGTATAAAACCATATGAAGTCTCATGGCAGGTTACTTCCAATAAACTAGTTACCCTTAACCAGCATCTATATATTAACTCTCAACATTTTTATATTTCTAGCTAGTTAGGATTGATTGCTTAGTAAAACCAAAGAATATAACATTTGTTAGTCTTACAAAATCAATGATGTTTAGTTTCATCAATTCATTGACTAAGAAATATTTCAATACGTACATAATTACACATGTAGAGATACCCACTAATTGTGATCCAATCATAATTTCTCTCATGCTATACATTATATTGTGGATCTCATTAATTGAATTTAAGATCAAATCAAATACATAGAGAATGTACACTCAAATAATAATTTTATTTATCTAATTAATAGTATATTATCTAAGACGATTGCCTTAGGACACCTCTCAAATACAACATTTTGTAACTGCTACAACATGATAAAATATAAGATTTCATTCCATACAAAATTACTATATGATATAGCAAAAACCTGCAACCTCCACATGCCCCTTGTGATCAAGAGTTATGTTGAACTGTCAGTCAAAGTCAAGGTAAGCTAGAGATCCCAAGAATATCAGACTTAGCCTAGTATAGACCCAAGTCTAACCGAACCAACTTAGTGATAAGATAGCTACTCGGCTACCAACCTCAATCCAAACTCGCCCTCAGCTACCGACTTCAACTTGGTCTGGCTACCAATCTCACATCGGTTTAGCTACCAACCTCATCTCAACCTTCGATGCCGACCTCCCCTCGACTTCGACTGTCGACCTCATCTCAGCCTCAACCGTCGACCTCACCTCGACTTAGTTACCAACCTTATCTCGGCCTCAGTTGTTGATCTCAGCTTAGCCTCTACTGCCGATATTGATCTCAACTCGGCCTCAGCTGCCGACCTCATCTCGATCTTGGTTGTCGACCTCACTTGGGCCTCACAAGCCAACCTCAATCTCAATTCGACCTTGGCTACCGACCTCACATCGTCTTAGCTACCGACTTCATCTCGGCCTCAATTGTCGACCTCACCTTAGCCTCGGCTGCCAACCTCGATCTCAACTTTGCCTCAACTGCTGACTTCATCTTGATCTTAGTTGTCCACCTCACTTTGACCTTGGTTGCCAATCTCAATCTCAACTCGACCTTAGTTGGCAACCTCACTTTGGCCTCGCCTGCCGATCTCGATCTCAACTCAGCCTCAACTACTGACCTCATCTCGATCTCGTCTATCAACCTCACTTTGGCCTCGGTTGTTGACTTCGATCTCAACTTAGTCTTAGCTGTCAACCATATCTCAATTTCAACTGTCGACCTCACTTGGGCTTCAACCGCCGACCTCGATCTCAACTCGACCTAAGTTGGCGATCTCATCTTGATCTCGGCTACGGACCTCACTTTGGCCTCGGCTGCCAACATCGATCTCAACTCGGCCTTAGTTGCCGACCTCATCTTGATCTCGCTTGCCAACCTTACTTGAGCCTCAGCTGTTGACCTAGATACCAACTCGAGCTGTTGACCTCGATACCAACTCAGTCTCAACTGCCGACGTCCTCATCTCGATCTCAGTTGTTGATCTCACTTTGGTCTCGACTGCCGACCTCAATCTTAACTCGGTCTCAACTGTCAACCTCATCTCCACGTCTGCCCCCGCTTAGGCCTATATGACTGGTTCATCCGTGAGACTATTTCTCCGGTAAATAGGGGAAAATAGTATCGCATATTCCAAAAGGTGTGGCTAGCGAGAGCGAGTATCTTGGAAAAGACCATAAATAATAACACGTATCTCGAAATCGACCATAAATGGACTCATATGTTCCGGGGAACAAACACGTTAATAGCTCTTTAAAAGGTCACTCGCCTTCGTGGGCACAAGTATACGCACACAAAATTCTAATTTTCCTTAAGCTATTATTCTCCTTCTTGCAAAATTTTAATCTAAGCATCGGAGTGACTTGTTAGGATTCATCCTCTGTGCCATTTTAACTCTATTTCAAAGTACTTTTCAAATCTCTTATCCCTTCCGACAACTATCTTCGAAGAGCATGCATGTTGACTCATTCATTAGTCGGTGGTTTAATTATCCATAGTATTTGACTGAGTAGTTGCTTAAACAACTATAATAATTAATACAAGTTATAAAAATTTTAAAGTGATTTTAATAAAGTAAAAATAGTTTTGATGGAGTTTAAATAATTTTGAACGAGTTGGTAAATAAAATTTTGATATAATAATATTTATAAATAATAATTTTGATTATAATAAAATATATATTTTATTATATTGTAGTAGTTAGTCGTAGATGCCGTAACAACTTTGAAAATAAAAATATTTTTAAGATGAAAATACCATGGAATGTTTATTTGACTTCAGCAAAAGGTGCGATGAAATCTACCACTCTAGCGACTCTATACGGTCGATTCCAATATCATCTGTGAAGAGATAAATTGAGAAACTATAATTGAACATGATGGAGGAGAGTATTATCTCGACTTCGCTGATGGAATGCTTATTTGATGATTTTTATAAAAGGAGCTTTTTGATTAACTTTATAAGGATTAGTTCACAACGTATTCATTTTATCTTATATGAGCAATGATACACTGCATGAAAATGTAGCATGAAACTCAACATAACCCACTCCATGCAGTGGATCTCACATCCATGCAGTAGAATTCACATCTATGCAGTTGAGTGTGTCATGTTAAGTTTTATGCTATATTTTGCATGTAGCGTACGATTTTTCGTCTTATATATATATTAACATTTAATTTTAAAAATTAAATATACGAAGTCTATTATAAAAATGAGAATCGGAATTTTACTTTATAGTGTATATATGTGATTTATTAACTATTAATATTAACTTTTAATAATACTTAATAAAACCTTTTTTGTTTTTTTATTAATTTTTAGTATTTTTACAAATACTTTAATATTTTAAATATTAAAAGAATAGGCCGGTCGGTTTGATCTAATCAGGCATGGACAGACAGCCTGTCCATTCAAAACTCTCCACGTGGCATCCATCTCTGCGCAGTTTATTTTTTTAATAGTGGGAAAGCGGCGCGGCATTTAAGACCTCAAGATCCGAATCCGATTACCATCCGACGATCCGAATTCGTGCTGTAAGGTGCCTCATCGTGCCCAGCTGTCTTCCACTGCCAGTCCCCCCTCTCTCTCTCTCTCTCTCTCTCGTTCGCTTTGTCTGGAGGCTCCGCCGTTCTGCTCTCGCGCAAACCCTAGTTAGGGTTTCGGCCGATTCCTCTCCTTCTCTATCTTCCTTCTTACTGCGAGCATTCTGATTCTCCCCGTCTCGTGATTTACATCCACGCGCTGTCGCTATGGATGCGTCTCGCAAGAGAGGGAGGCCGGATGCCGCCAACGGAAATGGCGTTGGATCGAAGCGGAATAAAGGTAAATTTTCTTGATTTATGTCTCCTCTTATGATTTCTCAACGAGGTTAGATGAGCGTTTATATTCCTCAACAGAATACTGGGGTTGACGTTACCTTGTACCATTATAAAGGCGCCTTGATCTGGCCGATTCATGATCATTTTTTCTGTTTTTTTCTATTATTCATCGTATATGTAGAAATGGTGCTTTTTTCTCCATTCCATCTAATGCTCCTTCTACAGATATCATATTGGCTAACTTACTTGAATGAGGCAATTCCTGCATTCCAAATTTTGTATTAGCATTCTCAATTGTTTCTCTCTTTGATGATTTATGCAATATATAGTGTTTACCAAATCAAATCCAATTTTCATCTTGTTATTTCGATGTGAATGATTTTTTTAAAAAAATAAAGATGCAGGCAATTATTTATTGCTGAATATGCGATTGACAAACTGAACCTGTATTGTCTTTCGAATGCTTGTAATTCTTAATTTTCTTTATCAAAGAATGAGTAGTTACAAGTGAATGTACATTTATTTGGGAACTTACAAATTATAACGTAACTAGCATGGTATTTTAACAGTGGTTTTATTCATAAAGGTGACTTCATAATTTAAATTCGTTGCCCTCTGTTGTTTCTTTAGTTCCAATTAGAAAACGTGGATGAGATGAGAAATGCGTGCATTAAAATGCATATTTATTGGGATAGGTTTCACAATCTTTTTCTGTGCATAGATATCATTTTGATCTTTGAAGTTAAACTGTCTGAAATTTCAAAATTTTGGGGTCTTAAGATTTGTCGCCTAAAATTATGAGCATTGTTCAACTTCACCATTTAAAATGTACTATCTTTATGCTTCTTAATCCTTGAAGTTCCTATCAATCATGAGACACCCAATTAATATGGCATTAATGAAATCTAGTTTATGCTAAAGTTGTGACTCAGGTATAGAAGTTGGTTTAAAACTTGCATCAAAATTTTAAAACATTTAATCGACTATGCATATTTGTATTTAAAGCTTTCATGTTTATTAAAACCTCTTGCCCTACTTGTTTATATGTCTTAATCATATGTTAATCTATCAAATCTATATTTGAAATAAAGACTAGTAAATGATCATAACTTAACTGAGGACAAATAATCAATTTCATACAGAAATGGACTCATTTCAACCTGGTATAGGAGGCAAATCCAAGCCATGCACCAAGTTTTTCAGGTTCTAATCTTAACTTATCTAAAATCTACACCATGGAATTCTTTTATTGTAACTTATATAGCAATTAAATTTATTTGCTTCATGAACTAATTATTTAGTGCTAATCCAACAGTTATTTTAAGATTGTGATACAGGTTTATGTTCTCTAAGCAAGTTAATGGTACTGAGTAAAGTAAATTGGTAATTGCAAGAATACTTTGGTCACTTAAATTCTGAAGCAATGTGCAAATTTGTTGCAACTACAAATGATGCCAATTTTGTGTTTTTTAACATGTTTTTAACTTTAAAATTTTACCGTCTTGTTTTTTGATCTGTACTTTAATCATTCTGATTTCTATGCTCTATGATTACTTTTATTGGATTAATTCTTAATCTCCATGCATCAGTTTTTTCTTAGCAAATGACAATTTTGTTATATTATCTCAAGGTGTCAATTTTAAAGGTTTGTATTTAAACCAAAATAACTGATTATTAACTATTTATAACCTTAAAGAAGTTGTGCTCATGCCTTCTATTTCTTATCAGCAATCAAGTAATAGTCACTTTTTGAGTTTCTACTATTATCTATCTCACTGTAGTGCTGATAGTCTGACTTCCAATTCTGATAAGAAGTTTGATTGTATGTCCATACAGAAAGTGATTCTTAAGTTGCTCTACCTGTCTTGCATTGAGTAGGATAAAGTATAAGAAAGTAATCTTGATTGTCTGTGCCTCTTTTTGTAAAGATAGCTAGTTCTGATCTAGCCTGCTTTTTTAGAGCCTAACAACTACTACCTCTTTGCTGGTTAAAGCAGGCAAAATATTGTTCAATTTGACCAAGTGAAACTCATGTACAGTGTGGTTTGAAATATGTAGCTAAACCTTTATGGACATAAATGGACTGCATTTTTATTCCTTTTGCTTTCTTTGGTTACCTTATGCAATTTTCATAGTACGTGCGAGCATATCATATTCTTATACTGAATTCTGTTTACAAAAGAATTGCCATCATTGTTAGCCACTGAACATAGGAATGTACAATCACTGACCTAAGTTCAGACTCAGAGTGTATAATAGGTTTACCTTTGTAAAATGCTCATGCAGAAGGTTCTTGTAGCTTTGTGACTCTGCATACTATGGCTACTCTGTATCACAATGTTCTGAATAATAATAGCTATAAGCTTCTGCTAGTCCTTAATGGAGTATTCTATGCTTAAATGTTTTTTTACTACTCAGAGAATAGAGATACTTGATTTCTTCACTGATTGTTTGAGTGTAGTGATCAGTTGGCATAAAGGTGTAAACCCTTTCCCTGACTGTTTTCTTCTTCCTTTTTTTTTTCAAGTTGTAACTTAAAAGTGAATATGTGAAAATCACTTAGGTGTTACTGTCATTTTAGTTCCTTTTCTCATTTAAGTGAATACTTAACTTCGTGAACAAATAAAAGTTGGTGGTGAAAACTACTTTGCATATATATGGAAAATCATATTATATTTGTCAAATAATGTGTGAGGATCCATATGCTAAATTCTTCGATCCCATTTGGACACTCAAGCGCTTTGTGAAAAGTTGTAGGCTTGTTTCTAGTTTTCTGCTTCTTATATTGAATGGTGATTTTTCATCAAGAGTTGGCATCAGTAGTGGTTGTTCACCGTTCCATTTTTCACTTAATAGTTTTTTAGTATGAGCAAATTAGATTAAGCAGATAAAGTAGAAATTAAATCAAAATTGTATATATATAATATATATATATTTCAATATTGACCTTTCCTGGGGTTCATGTACTTGTAGAATTACTTTGAGCAGCTCATTCGTTCAAGTTCAAGTTATTGCTTCAGTTATCATTTCTTTGGAGAATGAATTTAATTTTATTGATATGCAAGCATCTTTTTAATCTGTGAATGACTACTCTGCAGCACTTCTGGTTGCCCGTATGGAGAGGGTTGTCATTTTCTGCATTATTTCCCTGGTGGCCTTCAGGCCGTGCAACAGTTGACGAACCTAGGCAACCCTGCTCTGGCACCTGCTGCATGGAACCCAGTCGCTCCTCCACCCTTCCACAATGGTGCTTCGCCAGTTGTGAAGACCCGTATGTGCAACAAATATAACACTGCTGAAGGCTGCAAATTCGGGGAAAGATGCCATTTTGCCCATGGTGAACGGGAGCTCGGCAAGTCGGTACTATCATCCAAAGACGCTCCGATTGCAGCCCCCCCTCCTCTGGGGGGAGGACTAGGGGCAAGGTTTGACCACGTGCCCCCTGGTGTAGATCCTGCCACTAGCTTCGGTGCCTCTGCTACTGCAAAGATCAGTGTGGATGCATCCCTTGCTGGTGCGATCATCGGGAAGGGTGGAGTCAACACGAAGCAGATATGCCGTGTGACGGGTGCCAAGCTATCCATACGTGACCATGAGTCAGACGCGAACCTAAAAAACATTGAGATGGAGGGAACCTTTGATCAAATTAATCAGGCTAGTGTTATGGTAAGAGAGCTAATTGTCAACATCTCTGCTAGCGCCAAACTACCACTCAGGAATCCAGCTCCTTCAGTCCCAGCAGGCCCGGGAAGCAACTTCAAAACTAAAATCTGCGACAACTTTACAAAAGGGTCTTGCACTTTCGGCGACCGGTGCCATTTTGCACACGGTGAAAATGAGCTTCGCAAGGCACCTGCATGAGATTACTTTTGACCCAAGTACTGAGCGATTTGTTTCTGTTTATTGGATACTGAGTTAGGGTCATCTGCAATGCTCAACGTCTATGCCGTTGATGACTAGTTAACTGTTATTCAAAACTGCTACGTTTTGTTGTTGTCGATTCCTTGTGCTTGGTGCTGACGAGTTTAAATCCTTGTGGTAGTCAACTCAGTTTCTTGGTATTCAAGACTGCTACATTTTGTTCTTGTTGATTCCCTGTTCTTGGTGCTGCCAAGTTTAATCCTTGTGCTAGTCAAATTAAAAACAGCAGGTTTTCTTAGTCCGCTAAAGTTTGTTTGTTTAACTTAATGCGTATGTTATAAGACACTGGCATCATTTTGTTGTTGAATTCTTTTATTTACAGTGTTTCAAAAATTAGTGAAAAGAATATAAATTTTAATAGATTCCATACCCACTTATTAGTTATCTCTTGTTGCTGTTTATTTAAGTATTTATTTTAGCATATGGTGGAATTTATCATTTTAGATTTCATACGGTCAATCTTATAATCATCTGTGAGATCTCATGATCATCTATGAGAGGTAATTCGAGAAGTTGTAATATCATGATCATTTGTGATTTACTACGATAGGAAAGGATATTATTTCAGCTTTAATAATTAACTGAATTATGTTTCAAAAAATTTATATTTTATTTCTAAAGTATAGTTGAGTTGATTACGACATAACATAATTATAAAAGAGGACAAGGATTTGAATTCTAGTGAAGCGGCAAGGATTCGAATCCTAGTGAAGCGTCGTGATTAAGGTGGCGGATTCCACTTTTTATAGAACAAAAATTCATATTTCTCATTTAATTTTGAATTAATATGTAAATTCCAATCTTTTTATGTTGTAATATGTTTTACTGCAATATAATTTTAAATATAAAAAATCAAGATCTATATCAACATTGACAAGTTTGCCCTTCGGCGCAAATGTGGACGACAGTCCTCCACACGCTAGGAAGCTCTCGCTTCGCTTCTAGGGCTTCGATTTCGTCTCGCTCCTCCACCATCTGCGATCATTCATCGTTGATGTTGATGGCTACCTCCTTCATCCTTGGGATCTCTCACTCCCGTGCCCACTCTCTTCCTCTGGCTCCGGCGCCGGAGAAGATCCGCCGATCGAACCGACTTGCTGTCCGCCAGTGCCACCTTGCGGTCGGGCGGTTTCGGGCCATGGTGCAGCAACAAACTTTCCAGGGCCCGTCCGCAGCTTACGCTAGGGAGATGGAGCGCCTCTCTGCCAAGGAATCGCTTCTCCTAGCCGTGAGTCCTTTCGTTCCTTATTGTACGCTTCACAAGTATCTGTAGGAGGATATGTCAGACGCTTGCTCGGTTTCTACACCATAAAATAATTATGTTTTCTTAACTGGAACGGGATTGAGCTTGTTGAACACTTTGTTCCCGTAGTAGTTCCGTATGAAATTTCAGGAATTAATTTCCGTGAGATGTTTGTTTCTACAGTAGGAAGTTTGAATTTGGATTCCTTACGGAATGGGATTAACCTGGGTAAAATATTCCATTCTTTTTGGAAGTTCTTATGAAAAGTATATATCATGAGGCAAAATGTACAGTGGTGATCATCAGGATCTTTTTATGTCTGATGTAATACCAGATCAGAGTAGATGCCCAAAAATTGGTATATATGTACTTGCACACTCATGAAGATCCTATCTACGTCCCTCACCAAAAAAAAAACTACGATTCCTAGCCATCCACACACATGGTATATCATGGATGTCATGGCTAGGTGTCTCACTTTCGTCAAGGCCCTAGTCTCTCTGTAATGTTGCTTCAGGACTCAGAGCATCTGTTGATAGATGGACATCTCCTGATGCATATGCAGGCAAGCTCTGATCCTCCTCCACAACTCTTCAATAGGGGGGCATCTGAAAAATGGATGCTCCTGCATATCCTCCCACAAAAAGTGCACAGTCAGTCCTCAAGGTAATCCTACCTATCTCTCGTGGGAAGCCTTCTCTGAGCCAACATCCAAAGGGTAACTACATGACTCGGCTGTAAGTAAGTCTTCAACATTGTACCCTGCCCACCCGGCCCACAGCTTCTTGGGGTTAGGCCGTCTGAAGAAGTCATACACCTTCATTGCGCCATCATCACCCTGTACAAATCAGCTTGTCAGTATTTGCCTAGCATCCTCTGGGGACCGAGAATCTGCCAGTATAAGATCCCCTATCTGCAAGAGACGGATGAGGGGAATCTAAGTGTGTAACCTGCCAAGTCCTTCTCTTGTAGGTATGATGCATCCACTTAATTCAATGCGCTTCTTGCTCGTCTTGTATCTGTCATAATACCGCCAAGAGTGTCATGTTCCATGCCTTCAAGTTGTAGAATCTAAGCCCCCTTCCTCCTTGGGTTTGCACATCTCTGCTCATGATACAAGTGGATGCTTAGAAGTCCACATAAAAGCTCGGAAAATGTTGTAGGTACGGTCAATGACACCATGCGACAGCGGGAGGATGGGCAATCAGAAGCACTCCACTCCCTACATGACTGAAGTGATGAGTTGCACCTTCACTGCATAGGATTAAGTCTTCAGTGGCCATGAGTTAATCCTCCGGATCAGTGAATCCAATAGTGGATTGTAGTCAGACAACCTGAGTCTCTTTGCTGCAAGAAGAACCCTAAGGTACCGAAATGGCATGGTGTCCTCTAGGAAGCCGGTGATGGACAGAAGCTGAATGCGCGTCTGATTGTCAACCCCAGCCATATATATGTTGGACTTCATGCGGTTAACATGAAACCCTGTTTCCTCGCCAAACACTCGTAGAATGGAAGCCAGTGAGCCAGCCTGAGATGCCCACATTTCGGGTTGTGTGTTGCTGCAGCATCCTCCTGAATACCTTGATGCAGATCCCAAACAGATAAGGTGATAGCGGATCTCCCTATCGCAATTGTCGAGCTCCTTTGAAATAACTAAATGTGCCACCATTGATAACTATGAAAAGGATGTAGTGGTGACACACACCATTTTTTTATTTCTTGTTTATACACTAAGAGCAGCAAAATCACCCTTGGTTACCTGAGTGAGATTAGCATCGGAAAGTTTGACTCTTTTAAAATTTTTAAATGACAATATGGGGTTTTATGATTCTTACCACCTTTTTTATCTAATTCTGACATATCTTTTTTGTGTTCTAAATTTGCGTTTGTTTTTCTGCTCATTTTAAGTATGCATATCATGCTGACATATTTTCTTGCTCTTTTACATTCTGACATCTTTAAAATATCTCAGTTGCTTGATTTATGTTTATAATTTCAGTTCAGGGATGCCGGTGGCTTCCAGTCGTTGATTGGTGGGAAGACAACAGAGATGCAGCGGATTGATGTAAATGAACGAATAGTTGGTCTCGAGCGACTAAATCCCACTGCCCGTCCTACGACGTATGTTTACTCGTGAAGAGAGTTTACAACAGTTGTAAGGATCAGTTTTTATCCTTTTGGAATCGATCAACAAAAATAATTACCATTTTCTGAAGCAGTTGGTAAAAAGGACTAACAATAAACTTTCTCTCTTGTTTATAGACATTAAATTAAATTTCCTATCAGCTTATATCTAATAAATGAATAACTTGTTTTTCTTACATTTCTTTTTGCATTATTGCTCATCATTTTTTTTTCAGATCACCCTTTTTGGATGGTCGTTGGAACTTTGAGTGGTTTAGTGCTGGAAGCCCCGCATCATTTGCTGCAAAATTTGTGTTTGAGTAAGATTCTCTTTATTTGAAACATTATCCATCTGGTTGTGTAAGTGGAGCCTAACCATTTTCCTATCATGTGGATGAAGAACATATGCGCACTGGTTCACTATTATCACTAATTTTTTGAGTTGGTTTGTGCTCATATAGACAAGAGGCATAGTAGCTATATAACATGGTTATAGTCTTTGATAACAATATAAATATTGTTGGACACATGCTAATGCAAAATTTAATATTTTCAGGAGATCACCTGCAACTCTAGCCAATTTATTAGGCTTGGATTTGCTGTTAAAGGATGGATACTCAAATATCACAGCAAATTTTAGGTTTTTCAACTCTGTAAGCCGCAATAAAACATCTTCATGTTTAAAGAATTTCAATTTTTGCCATGCATATCCATGGTCAAGGAATTGGCTATCATATATTCCTTCTATTCTTGTAGTCAAAACTTAAAGATAGATCATTTCAAGTTGTAGTTTCAATCGAATGGTCTGGACAGGGAAACTGTTTTCTAATTAAATATTCATCAATCTAGGCTTTTTCTAACTAACCATTTCCTTGGTTGCAACTTCACGGTTAGTGAAAGTTCAGCTTAGCTGATTTTCTGTGCTTTTGTGCTTTAATCATTTTATCCATGATTTGAATAAGAGTAACACTTGGAATTGACCCATCAGACATCTCTCTTGTGGTTAAATTATATCTTCTTACATTTCTTCTTGCCGGATATTTTGTCTTAAATTTCACTGTTTATTTTGGTATTGTGGAGTGTTGCTTCTTATAGCCATGTTGACATTGGTTATTGCAAGATCAATTTCATTTAAAGCTTCATTTGATGTTTAACTTCCAACATAGACAAGCAATATGTAATGCTTATTACATCATTCTTAAAGCTAGCAGCAGCATTTGTGAATGGAAGGTTTTCTTGCTATCGTTCTGCTTGCTTTTTGATCTTTTTGAGCATTTTTACAATTATACTTTTTGCCATAATATTCATTTACTTTCTTAATGATCTTGATGTGCAATTTTCTGCAGATAGAAAGCAAGCTCTTTCTAACCACCAAATTGTCATTAGAAGGTCCTATGCGGATGAAAGAAGAGTATGTTGAGGCAGTGTTGGATACACCAATAGTTAGCCAAGACGCTGTACCGGAACAGTTGAAAGGCCCTTTTGGACAAGCAACTGGTGTTTTGGAGCAACTTCCACTGCCGATTAGAGATGCCTTTGCGAATGGACTGAAGATCCCACTAAGTAATTCCAGTTGAATTAGAAGTCAATTACATGCACTTAGGTTTCTCTGGAATGAGTGTCAGAATATACTTAATTTGGTCCCACAACTACGACTCTGATGCATGAAATATTGGATGTTATGTGGGTTGGTGCCTTAGTTTTCTTACCCAGATTTGGTTATCATCACCCAGCTCAATTGTTTTGGAATAACTCCATGCTAGGATGGCGCTGAAGTTAATCAACTTTGATTAAATTCCTTGGCCTATTTACCAAAAGTACTCTGTTAAATATCACTTTAGTATTTTTTTAGTCTTCCCATTTCTAATTCTTCGCATCCACAGTACACGAAGGTAAAATAGATTTCTCTGTGATAACCACATGGCCCCTTTTGGTTAGCTGGTGTCCAACAATCAGATTGGTTTCACTATGGTTTCCCTTCCTCGATTAAATATAGATGTTGGACACTTTAACACATACTGCTTGTATTGCCTCATAGATCCTCCTGATTATGCTTTAGAAGTTATTTGCAATTTTTTTTCATAAATACTGAAGATCTTGGCCATACAAGAATGTCATTTTTCTTGATAGTAGAGCTATTCATTGACTGCTTAATGATGTTCATCCCTGGTTGTTTGGGTTCTTACTTGAATTTTGAAAAGGCAAATAGCATTGTTTAACTCTCGCCTGATTCACATTTTACAAGTTTTTTTTACAAACACCAGTAAAGATAGCACATTTCTTTCCTATCGCTGCAAAAGGTTGGAACCGCCAACCTAGCGGCCCCCCCACCCCGGCCCCACAAGTATGAGGGAGAGTAAATCACGGT
>JBBMKF010304045.1:0-15599 GCA_037834155.1 Curcuma caesia
ATAATCGATTTATGCTAAGCAAATTAAACATGAGTTTTTTAACATAAAAGATTTTCTTAATAAATACATTTGAATTCAAAGTGATGTTACCTGACTCAATTACCTTTAATTTATATTGATTGAAATCTAACTTAGGCTCAAGTTCTAACTTGAGCTTGGATTTTGACTCAGGTTCGAATTTTGACTCGAGTTCGAACTTTGACCTGGGTTCAGTTGCTGACTCAGTTGCTGAATCGGTTGAGTGCTTAGAATTTGATTGAGCTATAGGAGCAATGCTACTGACTTGTTCTAATTCAACTTCTTCATTTTCAACACTTAGCTTTTCCCAAAGATCATTTGTAAACTTAAATTGTCCGACTTTCTCAAGTTGAACATGAGTTAAACCACACAGGATAATGGTGGTTGCCTTTGCGTTTGACTAGGATGCTTGCTTCATGTTGCTTGTCCATGAGTTAAACTCGTATAGCTCACATTTTGAGTCTCTAGGCAAGTCGACTCCTTGAATGACTTTCCAACAAATTGAGTCACTTGTAAGAATTATCTCCATCCATCTCTTTCAATTGGCAAAACTTTTGTCGTTGAAGAGAAGTGGATGGGTTCTGCTGAGTCCCTCCTAAAAAGATATTTTTTCCAAGATCCTTACAAATCTTGGGGAAGTTGTAAGTAAATTATTTTAGTAGATTAGGGCTAGGTCAGGATTAAGGGTCGGTTTGAGTTTGGCTGGGTTGTAGTTAGGGATAGATTTGGCTTGGGATAGGCTCATATTTAATTAATTATTTTGAATTAGTTTGTTCTGACTCAAAACGTAAAATTCATCCTAACTTAGAATTAGGTTTTTCTTTGGGCTAGTTAAATAAAAAATTTCTAATTTATCTTCTAGGCGGTGGTGAGGCATAGAGGTCTTTTTGGATATCGGAGCAATGACCACTTTCTAAGATAAAGCTAAAGTAAGAATTTTGAATTTGACTAGCTTTAGTATAATCCCTTGATTAACTGGTTTAGAATGAGGTGAGTTAGCTTCAGCTAGATCCACTTCACTAGATGCGCCAGGTAGGGTACTCCTTATCCTTTCTTGATATGCACCCAACTGAGCTTTCCTAGTGTACTATCAGCTCAACCTACTCTGATACTAATTTGTAGGGTCGAATTTGATGCTAGAGAAGGGTGAATACCGTTACAACTTTTATGAGCTTTAAAGGATGAAAAATAACTCTAAACAATCTAAATAGAGTAATGTAATAGAAAAAGAATAAGCAATTAAAGCACACATATGACTAACATGATGATAATATTTTCTCAGTTAAGCATGCAAGATTTCTGTAGCATAAATTGTAAGGACTCATGACATAAACAAATTGATTCTTATTATGATTAACTCATTTCTAAAAAGATTTTAGAGATGGAGAAACCTTAAAAAGAATCTAAAAATAAAAATATAGTAATGTACGACAACAATGTAATGATAGTGTTACACTCGATTTGTCATACTCAGAAAGTGAAGCGCGATATTGCAGTACATAGCTGAAGTAGCATTCGAAGAGCATTGAATGTGAGTATGAGCACATTGAGAATGATTGAGAATAAGATATTTGAAAGCTCTGCCTCGTAGCTCCTTTTATCGATCTTCTTCAAATGTTGATGTGGCACCTCTCAGTCGACTGGACCATCCTAGGTCACTTGAAAGTTTGTTGGCATGACTGCAATATTTATCTAGTAATAAATGTTATCTGCGATCCTGATCAATTGGGATCTCTTCGGTCGCTTGGAGCTATGTCAACTTCCTTCTTTGACCTAACTTTTTTGTATCACAGAATTCCATTTATACTGATCGTCTAGAAGCATCTATGGTCGCCTGGATGTTGTGGTTGCATGTCCCTCACTCCAGTCACCCACGAGACCTAGACTCTAATGATCAAAGATTATCTCCAGCCAATCACTCAGGCTCCCTCCTGGTCGCCTAGAATCGTCAAGCTTTATTTCCCTATACTTGATATACGTAATCAGTATGATATTGATTTTAACCTTACTCGCACGTACCTTAGTTAGATATTCAACTCCTAACTGACTCATATAGTGTGATTTGCCAAGCCACAACTCCCTGCTGCCTCCACTTGGACGTGTTTGTCAAGCCACAGTTCTCAACTTCCTCCACTTGGACTTATCTACTAAGTCACAACTCTCAGTTGCCTTCACTTGGAATTGTCTATCAAGCCACAACTCCCAATTGCCTCTACTTGGACTTGCTCTATTTAGTTTCTTACTAGGGCTTTTTTGTTTGGTTTCCAACCAAGGTTTAACCAACTGTCTAGTTCTTAATCAGGACTTTGCATTTGCCTAGCTTTACTAGGGCTTAGCCAATTGTATGATTTTCAACCAAGACTTCATACTTGTCTGGCTTCATTAGAACTTAGTCAATTACCTGGTTCCCAATCAGAACTTCACATTTATCAAGTAACCTATTTTACTTGACACAAAATCATTAGTTCACATATATACTAACTTTAAACTTAGTCATACATCAAAACATAGATTCGATGTTATGCTCCCAACACCAACACACTATAACTTTTTCTCTTTTGAATCCCAACTTTCCATCTAGATCTTGATCAACAATTAGAATTAACCCAGATTCAATCCAACAGTTGCGATTACTCCATATCTAAATCCAAAGATCCAGATCTTGATCAATGGTTGTGATCTGCTATCTCTTAAGTTGAATGGGTCATATTATGATAATTAAATGGCTTAGATTAACCCATGATTCGAATGGATGGTCTAGATCACTTCATCCTTAAACCTTTGTTTTGGGCCCAACTGGTATGATTTGCCTTGGGTTCATGGCCACTTTGAGTACAAAGCCAATTACAAATATTAGAACATAAATCCACAACAAATTTCATCAAGGCCCCAAATAATGACTCTACTCATAAAACACTTAATAAATGCATTTTAGACCACATGAATAGATTAAAAAAATACTAAAATAAGGCTAAAAATCTCATATCAAAATGGCAATTATCAGTCATACAATAAGTCTATATATTATTCAATTGACTTCACTTTAAGGAATTTAAATTATCTGATAATATATAATGATTAAATGTATTATATTAATTGGTTATTTATTTAACTCTTTGCACAATTAAAGTCAACATTTAAATGTTTATGGAAGATTGCCACAATAAATATCTTAAAAATTGATATGGAAGAGGGAGGGGTTAGATATATATCTATTATCACTGATAATCCACACTTTCACTTGTTGTCTATGGACATAAAGGTAATGACTTTCAATCATTACAACTCTCTTATATATAATGGTAATTCAGTATCAGATTTTAAAGCAATGGTAAGCATATAATATTCATATTTATGTTAGTATTGCAGTTTAAATTACAATTTATGTTTGTTTTTACATTTCATTCTTATAGGCATCTAAATTAAAAGGATATCCTCATGAGAGACTTGCTACTATTCATCTTTGTTTTAAATATTACTATACCATTGACAAATGGATCTTTGTCATAGTTGATTGTCCATGATAAGAAGCTAGGTAAGTAAAAGAAAAATAATATGAATATGTAATTTGAAATACTAAATTGCTCATGTTATTTACAACAATGACTGTGACTTTTTTATGATGCAATACCTTAAATATCTATTATATGATCTGAAGATGGACTTCAAACAAGAAGATATGAAAAAATTTAGAATTGGTGTATTAGAATCGATTTTGAGAGATAGGTTCTTAACAATTTAAGTTAAATTATCCATCTTTTATAACATGAACACTTGGGTAGGGATTGTAAAGCTAAAATTATGTTGTTATGTCACTTATATATATGTATTTGTACGATGCAGTAGAGCCATGGCTACATCAATCCTATGGGATTTGTATGTTGTATTTGTAACAATCTTAATAACTATATTCAATAATTATATTAAATTTGTGTTAATAGTGTTAATCAAGTATTGAACAATGTTATGTATGAAATGAAATATGAAATTTATACTGAATTGTCATAGGAATCATTTTACTATCAATCCAAACAAAATACTCAATGTCTATTGGCATTGTGGTGTTGATATTTGAACAACACTATCCTTTATGATATCAACAAAACACCATAATGGTGTTGATCTTTGAAACTTAGCACCACCCATTGTGAGAATAGAATATTGTGGTTCACAATGTCTATTGGCACAGTGGTATTGATCTTTGAACAAGAACACCATCCTTTATGATATCAACAAATTAAACACCATAGTGATGTTGATTTTGAAAATAAGCACCACCCATTGTGAGAACAAAATACTGTGATACTGATCTTCGAATAACAACACCATAGTGATGTTGATCTTCCCACACAAGTACTATAATATGTGCCAATTGACACAGGCCTATAACTTCTTCTAAGAGACTTAGAACCATGATTTCATAGCATCTTTGCCTTCTCTACACTACTCTCTTTCAATACATGTCCAGATTTCAGATTTTTGATTACTCTGGGTCCATCAATGAGTTTTAGTCAAAACTCATTGATGGACTTAGCCAGCTCATAATGCACTCATTCCAACTCTTGCAGGTTTATGTAGTGTTCAGGAGTCCAAATGTTCCCTAACTTATCATCTAAAAGCATCCTAGTAGTGCTCAAAATATTTTAAAACTTTAAAACTCAATCGTCTTTTTTTTTCTAAGAATAACATCATAGTGATGATGATCTTTGAAAATTAGCATCATCCTATGTGAGAAAAACATAACACTGTGGTGCTAGTTTCGGAAGACCAGCATCACTGTGGTATTGGTCTTTCGAAACCAGCACCAATGTAAGTGCAGTTGACACACGATTATAATTTCACTTATGTGTCTAAGAAAAAGAATTGCACATCATATAAACATTCTACACACTCATCTCTTCCATCTCATGATAAGTTTCTAGAAATCCAAGTCCCCTAGGTCCATCAATGGATTTCAATCAAAATCTATTGATGGTCTAAGTAAATTCAGATTAGACCACTTTCAACTTCTGTGGATTTATTCTGTGCATTAGAGTCCAAATGTTTCCTCCAAATTTTGTGATAGAAAATAATGCTCAGAATAACGTTGTGGATCTATGTTCCAATGTGTGATGATGACAATAGCAAGTGATCAAGGAAGTCTTAAAATTCAAAACTCACCGTAGCTACAAAATATCTTTCCAAATCAAGAATTTATGAAACAATCAATGTTTGTACTTCCATTTCAGTTTGGGAGTATAGGTGAATTACATATTGTCTAGTTTTTTTATCTCATTTCTTCAATTTCTTTGGTGGCATAGGGTTTCAAAACACCATAACAAATGAAGCTTTCTCCCTACAGTTAAAGAACCATTCAGCTACCTTTCTTCTGATATTATTAATTAAACTGTTAATAGGAAGTTAATGTGTATCCTTGAATAAAGCATTTAAACTCTCTTAACAATTGGTGGTTAGCATTGTGTACCTTTTTCCAATAAAATGTGAATTAGCCCATCTTTTATGATTAATGTTTTGTAGCCACTAATACACATCTGGATATCTTTCAAGCAAAGACTACATTACTTGATCGTACTGGAATATTGTGTTAGCTCTTGTTGCTGCCCAAAATAAGCCTAAAAAGTTGGCTTATCCCAAGTATTTGTTACCATGTTATAAGACAAGTAGTAGCAACAAAAAGTATGATGAGCAGTTGGATAAACTTTCCTAACTACTAATATAATATTTTGATGTCTATCTAATACAATGCTTAATGAATGTGGATCGACAGCAAGGAATTTCTTTACATGATCCAAGAATGGCTCCTAGATAGATCCACATTCAATTTCAGCAATTTCAAAGCAAATTAGGATGATGTTGCCATTACCATCAATTGTTGTAGTCATCAACAACACACTAGGATACTTGCCACTAAGATGCGTAGCATCAATTCCAATTAGTTTGCATAGATAGGACTTGAATACCCTTCTACATGCACCAAAGGCACAAAAATATTGTTGAAAAATTATTATTGTCAGTGTAGTACCATATAAGTATTAGGGCCCCTCAATCTTAACTCATGCAAATACATTGAAAGATTTCTATAAGCCTGATCATAATCACTGACAATGCTTTCTCTTGAGATACGTATGCTTTCTTATATAATATGCAAACATCATACCTAGTTTTCATATCTCTTTGAATACTTCTTGGTTTGTACTGTTCAGAAGAAACAAACTACTCTTCAATTTGAAATGATACAAATGTGAATGTGCAAGCTTTGTGATCAAGTGTTTCTCTAAGGGTGCTATATTGGTATTCTTGTACATATTTTGTAATGGTGAACTCCATATCTCCCCTAGCAACTACTCTCCAGGTACATAGTTAATTGAGGAAAATATCTTTAATTCTATTTAGACAGATGTTAACTGGATTGTATCTATTGTTTTTAAACATAATATGTCTCACAAGTGCATCGTTGAACTCTTGTCGGGATGGAAAAACCTATCAAATAAAAAAATTAATATTTAGATGTTACCTATATGATTGATCTTTGTATTAATCATGAATTTATAACATATGAATCATCAGCCATTAGAAACTCCTCCTCTAAGTCACTATATTGAGCTAGATTAAAATTAGATTGGTCAAATTGAATATCATCAGTTAAAGATTATTCTTAATCTGTATTGCATTCTAATTCCTCTACAATTCGAATATCTGAATCTTCTTGTTGACTTCATGTTGGCTCAAAATATTCTCCAAATACTGTACTATTACTATATACCTCATCTTCTAATCGATTTGCTTCTTCATTTAAATCAAATGTCAAACTACTTGTATTTATGTTTTTGTTCACCACATTTGTATTTTTAAAAGAAGATGGAATATTACTTGGGCCTAAATTTATAGACTATTGAGTAACTCATTGTCTCTTCTCTAAATTTGAATTAATGGAGGCAAAAATGATTGAAGTTCATTAGAAATAGGGTCATCCCTAAAAAAATTATAATTATAAAAATGACAAAAACTAAGGTATAGATCGATGGTCTATAACTATAGTTTTAATCCTCATACAATAAGTTAGTGGTTCGTGCCAATTGATAGAGACTCTAGTGCTAGTTTTAGAAGGATTAACACCACTATGGTGCTGCTCTTTAAAGACTAGCACCATAGTGTTCTGTTCTTGTTAGAAAGGCTGGTGTTGGTTTCGAAAGGTCAACACCATTGTGGTGTTGTTATTCAAAGACCAGCCGAAGACAAATACCACAATGGTTTAAAACTTTCTAAATCTTTTGAGCATTGCTGAGAATGCTTTGAGATAATATATGAGGGCAAACTTGTACTTCGTGGAACTACAAAAATGTATAGGACTTGGTGTGGGTGTAATAGGAACTTGCTAAGTCCATAAATGAGTTTTGATTAAAATCTATTGATGGACTTAGGGAATTCATATTTTTGGAAATTTACATTGAAATGGAAGAGGACTCGTATAGAATGTAGATATAGTGAGAAAGTTAGTCTTGGACTCGTGCCAATTGGCACGGACTCTGGTGCTGGTGTAGGAAGATCAATACCACTGTGGTGCTGATTTTTCAAAAAAATAGAACTACAATGTTTGTTCTTCTCAGAAAGGTTGGTGCTGGTTTGGGGATATCAACATCACTATGGTGTTGTTATTCAAAGACCAAGACCACAGTGGTCTGAAACTTCCAAAAGCTTTTGAGCACTGTTGGAAATGTCTTCAAACAATAACTGAGGGCACACTTAGACTTTGAGACATTGAAGAAACCATGACATGGAATGACTTTAATCGGAGCTTGCTAAGTCCATCAATAGGTTTTGATCAAAATTCATTAATGGACCTATGAGATTTGAAATTCTAAAATATGACAATGGAGAATGGAAGAGTTGAGCATGGAGAAGATATATATAGTGTGCAAGTTTTGAGCCCCCACCATGAAGTTATAGATCCGTGTTAATTGCCACACATGATGAAAATTTTAAAACGGTAGTGCTGCTTTTGCAAGATCAGAACCAATATTTCTAGAAATTAAAAAATAATGGTGTTGAATTCCAAGGATCATCACCACTATGATGTTGATCATCAAAGAACATGACCACAATGGTATGAAACTTTTGAGCCTTGTTGGGAATATTTCTAGATGGTAACTGAGGGCACATTTAGACTTCTGGGCACTGTAAAACCTACAGGACTTGGAGTGGGAGCAATCAAAGCTTGCTAAGTCTATCAATTAATTTTAATCGAATCTCATTGATAGACTTAAGGGATTTGGATTTTTTGACAAATTGTCATGAAATGAAAGAGATGAGTGTTGAGAAGGTAAATATAATGTGAAAGCATGGTCTAAGCTCCATAAACAAAATTATGAGTTCGTGCCAATTAGAATAAAGTTTAAAATTTTTCTAAACCTCTTGAGTAATGCTGGGAATACTTGACGATGATAACGGAGGGAACATTTAGACTCCTGAGAACTATAAAAATCTCAGAGTTAGAATGAGTCAAATCAGAGCTTGCTAAGTCAATCAATAATTGAAACCCATTGATGCTTCTAGGAGATTAAAATTTATGCAAAAATTATCATGAAATGAAAGAGGTGAGTGCAGAGCAGGCATATACGATATGCAATCCTGGTTGTTAACCCCCTCCATGAAGTTATGTGTCCATTCCAATTGGTACACATGGTGAAATTTTTAAAACGATAGGCTAGTTTTGAAATATCAAATTTAATGTGTCTAGATGTAAGAGGTAGTTATGCTACTTTCTAAGGATCAACATAATTAGTGGTGTTGTGCTGATTGTATAAGGACAGTATCAGTGGTGTTATAGAAAGTTGACCATTACAATGGTGCTAGAATCTAATATTCAATATCACTGTGTTACGGGTGAGAATTATTGTATAGTTTTTAGGTTTGAAAGTTTAGCACCAAATAATAAGTGTAGACAAACTAAAACGAAAACCACATCTAAATATATATATTTTTTGTTTGCTCATCAAGTAATATCTCATATTAAAAAACTAATCATTTACATTCCGATGATTGTATTTATAGTGTCAATTGATCTTTCCAAAAATCTCAACTATACAACAATGGGCAATAAAAAATTCAAAAATAATATTTTCTAAATCTTTAATAATTTTACTCGATATAAACCATTTGTCTTTACATATTATACATTTATATCATAATGAAACAAAACTGTATTCGGTATAACATATATATGAATAAATCTCGAAGAAAATTGATGAGAAAATATCGAGTTGCTATCCCTAAATCTCAATCAATATTCTTTGGAAAATTGATGAGAAAATTGATGAGAACACGCGTCTCAAATGATATTTTTGAATGACTCGGATATAAGAAATTTTTTTTATTCGATAAAACACTATGCTTGAAAAAAAATAGGAATGAAATCATAAGAAATATAAAATTTAAGTCTAATTCTACGATTAAGTGCGCCATTTGATTAATTGCCGTCTTTGCTTTAATTTTAAATTTTAAAAATCGGATCGGTCGGACAAAATCCTGACGTCTAATCCTATCCGTTGATCACACTCCTGCTATTTCCACCACTACGTACATATAATCTCGTTAGGGTTGACAACCGGAGCCGCCGAGATAATCTTTCTTCCCTGCTGCTGCGCTTAATCATCTGGTTGATCGAGCTCACTTTGCTCATCCATTATGGCGGAACAGGTCGGCACTCTCATCTCCTTTCTTTTCTCATTTTATTCTTAAGAGTTTTAGTTATTTTAGGTTTTCTCGTCTTGATATATATATTTTTGGAGCTTGAGTCATGGTTTTGTCACAATACGAAGTCTTTATCTAAAGCGGTTGAAATCTAGCTTCGGAGTTTCTGAGCCCCGTATGTATCCTGAAGCGCCGAGACGATCGAAATTAATAATAATGTAGATTTGTAGTTCTTGGTTTGATAAGCAGATGATAAACTTTGTGGGTCATGGTGTTCCCATATTTTGATTAGATTTAGTTCTACTGACATTCCAATTTTTTAAGTGCCTGATACCATGTAATTTTTTTCTCAGCCATTTGCGGTCGATTCACGACATAAAATAGCCATTATGTAGTTTCAGAACTCTCCAAATTGGAGGTTGTCCAATTATGTTGATTTAACCACCAAGGTTTTTCCATTAGGCAATATGCAATCAGTTTGAACTGAACTTGGATTAATGATATTTAGTTAAAATTATAACAATCATTTCATTTTTCTCTTTATTATTCATTTTATATTTTATTTCATTTCAATTAGTTTCTTGTTCACTCAAATGTCATTCTAAAATATATAAATGTATTTTTATACATTCAAATGCTTCATTTTATTTTCTGTTTCATTTTAATTATTTTCTTCTCCATTCAAATGTCATTTTAAATACATAAATGTATTTTTCTTATTCAAATATCATTATAAAACATATTAATTCCATTTTAAAACACTAGATAAAATAGTATATGATAAACTACTCTAAATATCAATAATTGATCAAAATTCAAAGACATATTTGTTACTATTTTAAAATTTGAGGGCAATAGTGTCCACTAAAATTTATTGTTACTATTTCAGGAAAAAACTAAAGGCATAGTTCTGCCTGATTTTTACAGTGACATATTTGTAAAAAATTAAATTTAAAGTGCTAAATATGTTTATAAGGGACATATATGCAATTATTTCCTTTTAGTTAAAAGGGTAATGTGCTATTTCTTTTGGATGATTATATTCCACTTGACTGACTGAGGTTTTTTTTGCTTAAAATAATTCTGTTCAGACAGAGAAGGCCTTCCTCAAACAGCCAAAGGTGTTTCTTAGGTATGACACATGATGTTGATTTACCAATGTCTTGGATTTGCTTGTTTATTTTCTCTGATGTTTATATGGTTGTCAATGCAGTTCAAAGAAATCTGGAAAAGGCAAGAAGCCAGGTAAGGGTGGAAACAGATTTTGGAAGAATATTGGACTCGGGTTCAAGACCCCAAGGGAGGCCATCGAAGGTGAGAGCTTTGATTTCTCTTTCTTTTGTGATTTTTTATTTTGCTTCTTTTTTCTTTAAATTTTGGTTATTTTATGGATTTCAAGGCTGTTTTTGAGAATCCAATTCTTTATATGTATCCTTTTAATGAAATAAAAAATTAAAAAATTTTCAATTTCAGAAGAAATGAAATTTATTTGGCACAATGTAACAAAAGATGGTTTGAGAGTGATGAAAATTATAAAATCTTATTTAACAAAACTAACTCTCACTTTGTATTCACCATGTTTTAATTATAAAATAAAAATGTATCTGATTTAAAATAATTTTTATGGTAGTAATAGAAAATTATGACTGATTTATTATATGCAAATATGTAATATAATAAATTAGAATAGGGTTCTAAGTGATTAATAAGATTACCAATATTATAAGTTAAAAAATTCTTGTTGTATTATATAATTTAGTATTAAAATATAATATCATAGATTATTAATGAAATGAAAAAAATAATTTTATATGAAAATATGTAGGGATGGAATAAAAATAAAAACAAAAATGATACAATGCAGGAAAAGTTAGCAGGAAACGTAGCATGACATACGTGGCATTCCACGTGTGTCATGCCACATGAAGTTTTTTTCCTGCGAATGGGCGCTCTTCGTCAGATTTCTCTGGAGTTTCTGCCCAAAACCACAGAAATCGTTTTCCCTCCTCCCCGAATCTTTTTCCCTCCTCCCCGAATCCTTTTCCTCTCCTCCCCGAAACCCTACCTTCCCCTCCTCCCCGAAACCTTACCTTCCCCTCCTCCCCGAAACCTTACCTTCCCCTCCTTGAAATTTCCCTGTTGCGTTGAAGGAGGAAACCTTCGAAACCCTTTTCCTTCTCCAACGCGATCGTCGCCGCATCACTGTCGTCGTCGCTACCAGCCTCTGCCCGACGATTCTCTGTCGTGAGCAATCAGAGAACAACCTTCCTCGTAAATCCAACTTTGAATAACTGTCTATTCTTCTTAAAATAGTTGCAACTTCAATTAATAATTAGCATTTCCAACTGCCAAGTCTGATGTCTTCTGTTTTCTTTTGGACTAAGTTCCAATATTATTGCTTGATTCTGAACTCTAGAGCATTGAGTATTAGATTGGCGATGTGCTTATGCTTTCTCAAAGTGTATTATGTTGTTCTATGTCCTTATTCTTTGTCAAAGTTTATTTGTTGTCCTATCATTCCTCAACAATATGAAATTTGTCGAATTGTTTTTATTTTGAGATGATCTTGTCATGTATATCTCAAATATTTGTTCTTGTGCCTTGTGCTGTAGCATTGAATTTTAAGAAGGTAGTGTGTGCTTCTTCTCTTGTGTATTGTACTGAAATTACTGTCTACATGAGTACATTCACCAAAAAAGGGAATGATGCAAAAGGCAGCAAGCTTATCCAACTATTTTCGTCAATAATGGTTTCATGTATACCATGTGCTATGACAAGTTTCCTATACTTCCTCGAGCCTTCTTTGCTGAAACCTGAATACTGCTTATTTTTTGTTTTTTCCTTTTGTTTGTGGTTTAGATGGAATTTAATATTTCTCACTAGGAACAAGACATAATATGCGAGAGTTTTTTTTTGCTACTTTAAGTTGGTCATTGATTTTCACCTTGTTTGAATTTAGGTCCTAAAATTATCATGGAGCTAGTAAGGATTGAATCATGTGTGCCATTGAATGATAGTGATTTACAAGCATTAGGTGATTCATCAAGTAGTAAGGAAATTGATACTTCACAAGTTGGCATGTATTTTTCATCTGAGGAGGAAGCTCGTGATTTTTACAAAACGTATGCTCAAGGTCTTGGTTTTGGTATTTCAAAAATGTACTCTAAAAAAGGGGATGATGGTCAACAGAAGTATATTTCATTTGGATGTTCAAAAAATGGTAAGAGCGTTCAAAAAGTTAAAAATTCCTTTTATCCTAGACCTTGTAGCAAAACGGATTGCAAAGCACGCATGAACATTAAAGTCCAGGATGATGGGTTATTTCTCATTACTAGTATTCACCTTGAACACAATCATGCGTTAAGTCCAAGAAAGTCAAGAAATTTTAGATGCAACAAAGTGTTAGATTCCCAAACTAAGAGGAAATTAGAGTTGAATGATCAAGCAGGAATAACATTGAGTAAAAGTTTTCAATCATTTATTGCTGAAGCAGGTGGCTATGAAAATTTATCGTTTGATGAGAGAAAATGCAGAAATTATGTGGTTGAAGCACGCAAATTAAGACTTGGGCATGGTGATGCAAAAGCATTAAATAATTACTTTTGTCGAATGCAAAGTAGAAATTCAGATTTCTTTTATACGATTGATGTAGATGAAGATTGTCGTATAAGAAATATATTTTGGGTTGATGCTAGATGTAGGGTTTCATATGAGTATTTTTCTGATGTCATTACATTTGATACTATATATCTCACCAATAGTTATGATATGTTGTTTGCTCCATTTGTTAGAGTAAATCATTATAGTGAATCCTTGTTACTTGGTTGTGGCTTAATATCTAGGGAAGATTTTGAAACATTCATTTGGCTATTTATATCATGGTTGGCATGCATGAGAGAATGAGCTCCACGAGGTATTATTATAGATCAGTGCAAAGCCATAGAAATTGTAATTCTTGAGGTATTTCTAAACTCTCATTATCGCTTATGTCTTTGGCATATAATGAACAAAATACGAGTCAAGTTTGAGTTATGTCAACTATAAATTGATAAAAAAAATCTGAAAAAAATATTATTTATAATTCTTTAACTCCTGAAGAATGTGATAGCAATTAGAAAAAATTGATTGAAGATTTTAATTTGGAAAACAATGATTTGTTGAGTTTTTTATGGGGTTGTCGTCATAAGTGGATGTCTGTGTATGTGAAAGATAAATTTTGAGCAGAGATGTCAACAAGTCAAAGAAGTGAGAGTATGAATGCCTTTTTTGATAGTTATGTTCATTTGAAAATAACTTTGAAGCAGTTTGTTGAATAGTATGACAACGCTTTGAAAAGCAAGATTGAAAAAGGAAATAATTCTAATTTTGTATCTTTCAATTCAATTATTTCGATCATTAGTGGTCATCCAATTGAAAAGCAATTTTAAAGTGTTTATACTAATAAGATATTCAAGTTATTTCAGGATGAAATCAGGAGTTTAATGTTTTGTAACGCTTCCTTTGTGAAGCAAGATGGGTCAACTATTTTATATGAAGTGGTGGAAATTGTATTGGGAAAAGAGGAAACAACTCCAAAAGATGTTTCATTGTTGGTACAATATAATGAGGTGGACTGTGAGATGAAATGTTTGTACCGTCTCTTTGAGTTTCGAGGAATTTTATGTAGACATATGCTTTCTGTTCTTATCAAAACAAATGTCACTAGAGTTCAAGAAAAGTATATTTTGGAACGATGGCGCAAAGACATTAAACGTCGGTATCAAGGTATCACCAATATTTATGATGATTCTTATTATAATGAAGAAGAAAGACAAAGATATAATAATCTTCAACCCTTGATACAAGAAGTCCATCAGCTTGGGTCCAAAAATCTCGAGAGATTCTCTATTTTAATGGGGATATTGAAAGATGCAAAACAAAGACTCATGGATATTAATATTGTTGATTCGTTAGATGGTGATCATGATAGCAACACGATACATGGGAAATCAAGAATTGAGAGCAAGAAGTTCCACACTCCACTAAAAGTAAGATCTTGTGGACGTCCATCAATGAAAAGAAAGCAATCTAAAGTTGAGCAAATTGTGAAAAAGACGGCGACAAAAAGTAGAAACCAAGCTAAGGTTTAATTGATTATACTTTGGTTTTATGTTTTGGATATAATTGATTTTACTTTTTATTATTTGTTAATATTGAACATAAGTTCATTGTCGACAGAGTGTGAGAGGTGGCGACAAAGAGCAAGAAGATTTGTTAAATTTTTAAAGTTTCAGAATGACGACAAAGAACATAAGCTCTACATGTTAATTTTACCATCTCAATGGGAAGATTCAGAATGGCGATCTTTAAATGTTTCATTAGTGTTATGTTAATCAGTACTATAGATCAACACGTTGAATTCCTTGTTTATTGCTTTATTATTTGGAAATGTAACTCTTTATACTTTGTTTCTAGGTTCAATGGGATGAATCTTCCATCATAGCCTAGCCAGACAGGGTTTCACCATGGGAATTGGAGACACTTGTGGTGTCTAGTTTTCTACTTTTGTTTACCATGATAACACTGGCTACTTAAATTTTGTGTGCTATGTAGAAATGCTAGAGCAGATGCTTGAACTTGGAAATGGATGATATTTTTTCTGCAATTTAGTGGAATATAAGATAGGCTAACTTTTGTAACTATTGAACCTCTTTTCTACATTAAATTTGATGGTTCTTGAAAGCCAACGGGAATCTGATGTGAGTTAGTGCCTTTTACATGTTTTATTATATGTTTCAATAATTTCTGCCTTTTACACTCAAGAGACGGAGTGATAACGGGAATCTGATGTGAGTTAGTGCCTCTTTCTGCAACTAACTTGTTCATATGTGGTTGATGCATATCTCGTTACT
>JBBMKF010304154.1:0-15597 GCA_037834155.1 Curcuma caesia
TCGTCTAGAATAAGTCCCTATACTCATGTATAAATAGGGACCTATGGCTTGTAATATTGGTAATTCAATTCAGAAAGTATATGTTTATTCCCGACACCTAGTAGCGTCACTTTAAAGTTGCCAATTTACGATAACATGAAGAGTCTATGAACTCACAACAACCATGAAGAACCCGCAAGCTAGAGTTTGTGGTGTTGCTACAAGTTGGAGTTCGCTTAATTGGGTAGTCACAACTAAAAAGACTTTATTCCTTCCTTTCCTTCCATAAGGATTTGTTTTCACCATTGATTGCTTTTGTTGAATTTAACTATAATTATTTAAATTAGTTTAAAAATATTAATAATTGTAGTAGTAGAGTTTTTTTTTAAAAATATTTTAAAATAATCAAACTTTTAAAATAATTTTTTTTTAAAAAACTCAATCCATCTATCCGTCCTCCGTAGTAAACACAACGAGATGAAGCCGAATCTAGCGCGGCAAATCGCATTCCATCTAATCCACAACGGATCTGGAATTCCGCTCCATGATCATCCAACCTGGCCCGCCGAGACGAAGCCCCCGTTCCAGCGTTAGCCGAATCCGAGCGTGGCCACCGCCGCGGCGGCGCGGCAGGGCAAGGGCAAGCCGGATCCACTGCCTTCCTTCGTCATCGCCCTCTCTAATGGCGGTTTCTCGACCTCTCCTGGTTCCAGGCTCTGCGACCATCGCTCGCGCAGCTGAAAGATCCGTTCGTGGAGCCTCACGGGAGTTCCGCAAGAGACCACCGTTTTCTTTCCCTCTCACGTCCGCTTCCAGGTACTTGCGTTCTCTTCTGATAGAAATGGAGGATATACGACATTATGCTTACTGATCTGCCGCAGACGCCTCTTTGCTGTGAGTTATTATTGCCTATTAGGGCTTTGAAAAGGAATGGAGGAGTGGAGTTGATGGGAGGTGAATTCTGAAGCAGACCAACCAGCCCGGCCAGGGCCAGGGCCAGTACCGGGAGGCTGAGTGGAGGAGTCCCTTAATCCGACAAAGACTAAGGACACTCCAAGTAGTGAAACCCTAAACAAGATTATTGGAGAATAACCCACTAAACAAGATTCTCCATGAAAATCCGTTTGGTATGCTCATGTAGATAGGAAAAATTGTTCTTTAAACTTGAAATTACTTCATAAGAGAAGAATAAATATGCTATAATGCTTGTGGGTTAGACTCTTAAAAGTGGTGTGAATACTAAATACACTTATGGTTGGTGTGTTGCTAGTTTTATGAAAGATGAGCAAGCAACCGACAAATGACCTATCACTTGGTAAGTAGGAATATATATCACACGGTTGATTCGATCAATGACCACTCGGATTAAATCTATCTTGATGTTCCTTCAAGTGGATCAAGTTAATACTAGTATAAGTTCTATGAATGAGTCAAGTTAATAGGTGAAGATACACTTTGGTTGGTTTGTAGTTGAAAATTGAAATATCAAGAAATATTGGCTTGCTTACCATGTACATGCTGAGGGTTAGACAACAGTTAATCAAGTAGAAGTTAGAGTTTGTGTTTGCTAGTGATATTATAGGAAATAGATATTGGTAAATTGGACTCGGTTACATACACATTTGAGCTCATGTACGCCCATTAGATAATTATTGTCTCAAACAAACTCTGTTTTCTCAGAAGGTTTACTTTTTCTGAACCAGGGTTCAGCAGAAAGTTTCCCAACAGTTCTTTCTCTGCAAAGCAAGAACCAGTAAGTTATTTATATTAAATTTTCAATGTTTTTTGTAATAAGTTTATCAGCAACTCTAAACATGATGGTTCAACTATTAAGGCAACAGAAACATGAAAATTTTTTTTGCCTTCCCTTGAACTCTAGTAAATTCTGTTTCTGTTGCAGATGAATCTGAAATAACTCTTCACCATGACTTATCCACAATTCCCTCAAGTTTATTAACTGCCGAAAGAGAGGAGGCAAAAGCTGTACTAACATTGTTTCTGAGAAAACAAGGGTTGAGCAACACGGTATCAGCAAGAATTATCAACAAATCCGATCGTTTTATTGACCACCTCATCTTGAAGCTTCAATCAATCCATAAATCTCGGTACCTAGTAGGTTCGATCAGACGAGATAGTTATTCTCTTCATTCTAAAATATTCTTGGAGTATCTGCAACTGAATCCTGACTGATCTTTCATGTTTATCTTGCAGGGAGAGAACTTACAACTCTTGAAATCAGAGATGCACTTGTTCCATACCTTGAGTGGCTCCACAAAGAATATGGAGACTTGTTGATAGATTTTGTCGGGAACTTCCCAGATCCTCCAGGTGCAGAACCAGCTGCCTCAACTGTTCCCAGAAACTGTGCTAATTCTGATTCTAAGATAGAAAGAGCCATAGCCCGCGTAAGTCAACTGAACTCGGATGGACATCTTCCTGAGAATGTTCTGTACCTTGTGAACCTTGGAGTGAAACTTGAACAGATTAAGGATATAACCCGTAAATTCCCAGCCTTTGCTTATTATAGTTTGGACCGGAAAATCAAACCTGTAGTAGAGTTTCTTCTGGAGCTTGGAGTTCCTCAATCCGATATCCCCACTATTCTCATCAAAAGGCCTCAGTTGTGTGGTATAAGCATGTCAGAGAATCTGAAGCCTATGATGACTTATTTAGAGAACTTCGGCGTAGACAAGAACAAGTGGGGCAAGGTTATATATAGATTCCCAGCGTTGCTCACCTACAGCAGACAGAAGGTGAAGACAACTGTGGATTACCTTTCCGAATTGGGTGTTTCAGAGCAGAATATAGGGAAAATTTTGACACGCTGCCCCCATATCATAAGTTATAGCGTGGAAGATAAGCTCAAGCCTACGGCCGATTATCTCAAATCAATTGGTATTAATGTTGCCTCTGTGGTACACAAATGCCCCCAGACATTTGGTCTAAGCGTCGAGGCTAATCTGAAGCCGGTCACAGTGTTTTTTCTTCAGAGGGGTTACAGCAAAGGAGAAGTTAGTACCATGGTCAATAGATATGGAGCTCTCTATACTTTCAGTCTATCTGGTAACTTGATACCCAAATGGAACTACTTCTTAACAATGGATTATCCAAAATCAGAGCTTGTCAAATTTCCTCACTACTTCGGCTATAGTTTGGAGGAGAGGATTAAACCGAGATACCGTCGGGTAAGGGATTACGGGGTCAAGCTTGTACTCAACCAGGTGTTGTCTGTCTCAGATAGCCAGTTTGAAAAGGTGCTGGCAAAGAAATTAGATAAACTTGGAGTGATGTTATAAGCTCCTTGGGCTAAACATGAATTTTGGACAGAGCTTCGACACTCCACAAGTATATTTCAGCTTCTCAAACCAGGTGGGTGCAACATCTTGTAATCTAGTTCTGTATATGATGAAAACTTTATATTTAGTCAATCACTTTAGAAGATTAGTAAAGTATATAAATGTGAAATAATTCGCAACGGTTCGTCTTCTAGCATAACGACATGACCGGTAAGATCTCTTATATATTGCGAAAAGCATCAGCAATAGTTGATACAGTTGAAAGATGTGCTTCAATGATCTACTATTCAAATCTTCTCCTAGAGGACTGCAAGGATGTAGCTGCAGGAAGGGTTAGTATGCAAGCCGAAATGGAAACCCTAGTGGGTTGATTGTTAATTTCCGAGGTATAGTTAAGTTGGTTACGACGGAGTAGATTTGTTGAAGTGGGTAAGAGTTGAATTTCGGTGAAGTTGAGACAATGTCCTTATCCGTCGTGGCTAACTGCAGTTTCTTGATTTACCTCTTCACATATGATTGTGAGACTGATCGTGTGGGACCGTTGGAGTGGTAGATTCCACCAATGACTTGATTGTCGAGTAGTTATACGAGACAATTGAGGAATTGGTAGACGAGAAGCACTAAGATGATTCTTGAATAGTTCATGTAACATGATTTGGCGTAATCACTTCAACAATTCGATGATTCAAGGTGCCTAGAGATGGTAGAAGGATGATATAAGACAACCAAATTCATTTATATATGTTTTAAAAAATATTATATAAATTTAAAAATTATAATATATATAAAAATAAAGAAAATATTTTAAAAAGTAAAATATAATAATTTTGATCAAAATTAATATATGATATTTTATATAGATGTATTTTAGGAGGTTATTGGAGTTCATTTATATTTTTAAATTGAATATAATTGTATTATTTTTTATTTAAATTTGAAATAGAAAATAAGCATATAACAATTTTAGCTAAGTTTTCCACTTCATAAACACGAATAAACTCTAATTCTTTTTAAAGCACATTCTATATATTCAAATTTATAACATTAATTTTTAATAGTTTTTAAATTTATATATTTTTAAAATTTATGATTAAACTTATATTATTTTACTCTTTATTAATATATATATACATATTTAAATTATGTATTTTTCTTTTTTTTAATTATTATTTTAAAATTTAAATTTATATAATAATTTTTGACTGGCTTACAGCAGAGTGACTTCAATAAAAGAAACAGCCTGCCCCGGAAGCCCTCTTTCTCCTTCGAACGCTCACGAGCAGAGACCGGAGGACAGCCGGCGCTCCATCCTCCGCGTCCATGGCCGTCCTCCCCATCAACAAGTTCGAGGAGAAGATCGTAGAGACCGTGGAAGAGAACTCGGTGGTCGTAATCATCGGCGAGACCGGATCCGGAAAGAGCACCCAGCTCTCACAGATCTTGCATCGCCGTGGCTACACTCGTTCCGGCGCAATCGCTGTCACCCAGCCTCGTCGTGTCGCAGCAGTCTCCGTTTCCAGGTAAATCCCGCTGTTCGCTCTATGTATCTCTCTGTCAATTGACAAAGCCCGCCCGCTACCTAATGCGTGTTCCCATGCTCGTTTCTTAGAAAGATTTTAGAGATGGAAGCTATGAGTTCTCCTTTGGTGGATCATTACTGTTTCTCCTTTGGATTTTATATATTGTGATTATCTTATCCGTTTTATTTGCACAGGCGGGTTGCATTTGAGCTTGGTGTTCGACTTGGTGAAGAAGTTGGTTATGCAATTCGTTTTGAAGATCGAACCTCCGAAAAAACTTGCATTAAGTACGGAACAAATTGTACATGTCCGGTGATTGATTTTGTGTTTATCTATATTATATATATATATATTTATTTTGAATCATTCTGGTTCTTCTATTACTCAGGTACCTAACTGATGGTTGTCTTCTTCGAGAAAGTCTATCTAATCCAGAGCTCAATCAATACTCAGTTATTATTTTGGATGAAGCTCATGAACGTAGTTTGAACACGTACTGACATTTTTCTTAGTTTATAAGCTTTTCCTATATTAGTAATATATTAAATCTTAAGATGAGTATATGATTTTAGTATGCCTTTTACTTTTCTTTTTCTGACAAATGATACCTTATACCCACCAATTTAAGGAAACAATTTTATATTTTTGCATCATATTCCAACTAATAAAAATTGAATAGTTAAGATTATTAAAAAGTAAATACATCATAATTTTCAGAATGGCAAAAGAATAAAATATTGGCAATATGCACACTACAGTTTTAGTTAAAAAAACTGTTGATGACCAGTTAATTTCTGAACTAGATGTTCTATAAAGCTGACAACTGTGAAAAACATAGTTTTTCACAGTAATGTGCCTCATCAGGATGCAACATGGACATCTCAGATAATGCTTTTGTGGATGCCACACCTATAAAATATTTCTCATGTTAATCTTAAGAAAAAACCTTTCATTTGATTGACAATTTGTTCTCTCTGAATATATTTAGTCATAAAGGGGTTTTATTAGGAGCAAGATTAAGCTATGTAATGAATTATTGCAAGTGTTGCTTAAAGATCTTTAATTTAAACATCAATTCGAATTAAAGGGGCTTTATTAGGAACAAGACCAACTTGTGTGCCAATCGATAGGTGAACAAGATGTTTCACCTGTATCTATTGGCGTGGAGCAAAATTTTAATTTTTTGGTTTTAGTAACAGAAAAGGAATTGATAAAATAAAAAGATGGATGAACATGAAATTTATGTAGTAGTTTTTGGATATCTTGAATGAGATTGATGAAGAGATCATTAATAGGATAAAAATCAGTGGTCAAAATGGAGAGGCAATTCTAGAGTCTTGTGTAATTCACATGTCCCTTGTGTGCTAAAAAGGAAATTTTATTAGGTAATGACATGTATAAAGGGCTAATGTAGCAGACATTAGAGTAGTAAATTGGACGTGTGGAGTTACTAGAAATAGAATGAATGCTAATATTCAAGAGCAACCAGTGGTGCTTTTGTAGTTGATATTAAAGACGACCAATAAATTTGATAGTTAGAATAGTTTGAAGTATGAACCCATTAGAATGGAAGGGTAAAGAGTAAAGAGAGACCAAAGAAATCATTAGTCCATGTGATAAAAATTGCTTTAATTGCCATGAATATTACTAATGATAATGCTTTGGATAGAGCTCCAATAGAGGACTAGATTCATGGAGCCACCCAAAATAATTGGACAAATACGGTTTGACAACTGATGAAAAATCTCTGTACTTCTTTCAAATATTGGACAGTTAACTAAAATGTCCGTTACAATGTTAACAGTTTAGCAATCATAATAAACATCAAAATCTTGCCAATTCTTCTTTAAAGCTTGCTGGAGTCCCTTCCATACATCTCACAACAAGCTATTAAAGGATGGACTAACTTGAATAGGACAGAATCCTGCAGTTTTTTTTCTGCCTGTCTTTAGTTGAAGAATTCCAGTGCCTGCATCATGTCACTTCCTCAGTGTAAAGTTACGTAGAAGTTGTTAGAATTATCAGATAAGTTACTTGGAGGTGTCAACACCCAACTAGGAGTGTCCATGTTGTGGTGTCGGGTGGCCGACACAGGTGTTTGAGTGCGATGTGTTATCTTGTGGATGAAATTGTTCAACATGTCTGCTAGTATTAATACTTGCGAACTTATGAAATTCCCCAGGAAGCAGTGTTTCTGCACTAAGTAGCTTTGAGGGTAATTGAGCAGTTTCAATAAACTTGACCAGTTCAGTTTTGTACAGACACCGAAGAAGTCAGCCAAGAGAGCTAGTATCTGGAATCTTCCTTAGTTTTGTAAGGATTGCCCTTTCCCACAACCATCCACCTTGATTCCATGGATCATAAAAATTGGAAATTGAGTGACAAAGCTGAATGCCAATTACAAAACTACTAGTGAAAAATAAATGATCTCAAGGAAAATTCTAAATATGGCTTGATGACATTGATATTCTGGAATCTGAGCAAAGACCACAAATGTGAAATGAGGAAGGCTAGCAATGAAAGTTAGGAGCTGGTGGAAAGCCTGCCCTTCAGTACTTTACAAATGAAGATCTTATCTTTAGTTAGGAAGGGACCAGACAATATCCATGTTTATCATGATTCATGAATAATCATGCTAGGAGAACAAGAACGATTTCTAATGATATTATCAGTGTTGGCTTGTTGTTTGATCCCAGAAAATACAATAAAATTCTTATGTATAGACAATTTTACATTATTGGGAATTGGAGCTATTTCTAGTATCACATGTTTCTTTTGTAGTTCAAGTAATAACTTGATTTTTGACATTATTTATGTTCTAGACCTCTCATAGGCTCCTTAGCATACAACATGAATCTGAAAAGAAATATTGGTATTTATAACACTGACTTCTGATGTTTCTGATTTCTTCCAAACTCCAGTTAGTCTGAAAGATGAGATTACATATAATGCACCCTTGTAGCGTTAATAGCTATATATGTGCATTAATAAATAGTGGGACATACTTTATTTTTTTATGCTCTAATTTTGATTCCAGTCAGGTTTTGAACAAACTTACATGTGCACTAGGTTGTTTATTCTGACTAGCATTTGTTACATTGGTGCAGTTATCCATGGCATGGCTATAGTTACATTATATGATGTGGTACTGTGCAATTGCTATTTAGTGCATTATTTAGCAATTAGAACTAAAATGTGCCTTTTTTAATTGTTAGTTTTCCAATTTAGTATTTAAGACGCAGAATCTCTTCTATTGTTGATATATGTATACTCTTTCACTTGAAGAGCTTGTTCTCTGATAATTACACTTATGTGCAGTGACATTTTACTGGGCTTAATGAAGCGCTTAACCAAGAGACGTACCTCAAAATTTAAAGTTCTTATCACTTCAGCAACCCTAGATGGCGTCAAAGTATCTAGATTTTTCTCTGGATGTCCTGTATTGAATGTCCCTGGGGCATTATTTCCTGTGGAAAAATTTTACAGCACTGAGCGTCCTACAAATTATGTTGAATCTTGCCTAAAAACTGCTCTTGGTATGATTAAATTGCGTATTCCTTAGATTGATTAAACTGCTCTTTGTATGATTACACTAGATTAAGATGACTAAGAGGATGATGACATCTCAAATGGGAGAGAATATAGGGTAACTGTGATACAATACAAATATATCTCCTTGACAGATTCTTTTATATATTGGAGTTGCACAGAAGATTGATGAAATGTTTAGGGATATCTTAGAGATATTAATCTAATAATATGACCTTTACACTCTTCTCTTTAGTTATATAATGTATTTTATTATTTGTCTTTATTGTTATATTAATTATACTAGGTAATAGTATTGAGTAAGATATTCTTACAAATTTTTACAGCGTAGTTTTTTTGCTTATCCTTTTAACATGAACTTTATGATTCATGATTTGCAAAATTACTAAAATGATTCACGATTTGAACTTCGATTCAACAACCTTAGCTACAATTAAATTCCTAAAATTGACTTTTTCTCATTCTAACTTTAGAGGAATAAATTTCTATTATAATAGTTATATTGATTTAATTAGAACCATTGTACTGATATATATAAATTCTAATAATACATCTGATGACTAAATTCTCAATATAACCTAGTAAATACATCTGAAGGGAATTTAATGGCTGAGATTGATGTTGAATGGCATGACAATGCCTAATTAAGGCATTATATATATTATTATTATTATGTTTGAAGTTTTAAAAATAGGGGAAAAAGCCATGGCCTTAATTTCCAATATTCAATGCAATGGATTTGAATCATATTGACAATAAAAATGCTGTCATGTCAAGAAGTAGGCACATTCAAAGCAGAATGCAATAACTATGCTATGATTTGTTTATAAATTATGATTAAAATGGTAAGTAATTATATAGTCTTGAATATTGAAATTAGCATGAGTATTTGTACACGGGCCTTTTTTTTTTTTTTGAAGTTTCATCAGCGAGCACAAGTAGTTTAGCTCCTTTCCTAGCTTCCTGTGTAACAAAGCTATGAAATGTGTGATTCCAGGAATGCATCTTCTAATTGGTAGAATATCTATTTTCAGTGAAGGAGTCATACTTTAAAGTTTAACTTCAATAAATAGAAGAAATAGTAAAGGGTGGAATTCTAAATATCTATGTTTTATCTAATATGCCACTTTTTTTTTGTAATGGTAAGGTAATCAACAGTAATGGTTTAAAATGGAATAGCTCTCAAAATTGGCCGATATTGATATGGATGCTCCAAGTTGGATTTGCGTATGCCAAGAGCTTTCCCAAGAAACTGAGCTTCATAAGAAGATCAATACAGTAGTTGAAAGAAGATGGTTTCAAAGAAATTAGCTAGACATGAATAAAATTTCACTAGAAAATAGATGGAGCCAATTGAAATTTAGATGAATTGGGCTAATTTTTGCAACCACAACCAACATAGCTGCCAATTCATGCTTGAATTTTATTGAGAAGCCAAATAAATTTCACATTCAAGCTCTTGATCAAACCACAATGGGATTTGTTTTCACAAACGATTGTTTGTTCAATCTCAACTGTAGTTTGAAAGAGAAGATATCTTCTCTAACGGGCGTTAACTCAAAATCACCCCTTTGTTGGATCTATATTAATTCAATCAATTTGATTTGTTATTTGGTGGTCTAATAGGTATAACACATAAAGTTATAATATGATTATATCAAATAAGCAATGTGGTATTATTAATATCATAATATAAAACTGATATTCTCGATATTTATGTGTTATTAATCTTATTTTTTTTTCAATTGTGTTATCTTTTCTATCTAATATACTATTAATAATTATTTTTTAATTATATATAAAGTATATTCTTCTTAAGACTTTAAGCATCATTTGCAATGACTCATTTATTTATTTTATCATTTTTTCCTATTAATTTCAAGTTTATTGATCTTAATGATTTGATACAACCAACAATTTGATATTTTGAGTTTCTAATCCCAATAATTTTATTGACCTTAACGATTTGATACAACCAACAATTAGATATTTTGACTTTCTAATCCCAATACCTTTATTGATTTTGACAACCACACAATGATGTATGGAATAAATATAATTAAGATCCTGAACTATTTTGATTGCTAAAGTTTTACACTGGTTAGAACCAAACACAAACCCCATAATTCTCATATGGCTTGGATCAGCATTGATGGTCCTATAAGATTCTTTTATTGAATTTGTGAATCCAAGTCGATGATTGGTTTTGTCGGACGGTCAAAGTAGCCTATCACGTTATTACAAATATTTCATGTTGGCAAGAAAAACAGCTAACTTCTTTCTTCTGGCCTAAATGTATCTACAAATTTTGTTTAAAAATTGATATTGTGGTACACATTAATAATAAGTTTTCTGAGAAAATGTTAAAATTTTCTTCACATTGCAATACTTTGCCGACAAATACAATTAAACAGATCTCACTTTGGTTTACTTTATTCTGTAAGATTTTTTACTATCTTGTAGGTTTTGCTGTGATATCAACCATCCATATTACTGTTAACAGATATCCATCTGGACGAACCACTTGGGGATGTCTTGATTTTTATGACAGGACAGGTGTGTTATTTTTGAACTAAAATTACCCCTTGTTTTGATTTGATAAAGATGCTTAACATTGACTTGTTATCCTTATCAGATATCCGTGATAACATGTAGTATCATATATTTGGCTCATCTGTTGACTGGATTTATGCTTTAAGTTTAGGGCTTTCATCGTTCCCATTTTATTATCATAATAACCTTGTAAATTTCTGACGATGTATATGCTTTTAGGATGATATTGATAAAATGGTATCCAGACTAGAAGATAGTATCCAAAAGCTTGAAGAAGGTTCCTGTGTGGATGCTATTGTCCTCCCACTTCATGGCTCATTACCACCGGAAATGCAGGCAAAGTGTAGTTTTCGTTTAGTTTGTACATAACAGTTTCCATAGTGTGAAATTTCATGGTAGTTTTGCATCCATTATATATATATAATCATATCTTATTTAAGGTGTCTCCTTCCATGGAGTTTCACAAATGCTGCTTTAGTCTTCACTGAACTTATATTCATTATTCAATACTTAAATCTACTTTGTACATGATGTTGAATCAAACAACGAGCTTATCTAACGTCTAAAGGAATCATTAATTCTTAAGTTGAAAATGTATTCTTGTTTTTACATTGAACATTGAGTTAATATTTTGGCAACTAAACTACTTTTTGTGGTGCTGGTATCATACTAATTAGATGCATGCAAGTGTTAAATTAACCATTAAAATTCAATTTGCAATTTTGTATTTGGGATTGAATATTTCCCAAATTTGTCTTGTGTTTTGCAATCCTCTTCAATCCATATTAACTGTCATTTTCTTCTTTTTTTTATGATTATATGCTGGGGGCTTCCATTTTTTACTTAGAAGTGTCAGGTCTAGTGCTGTGGATCTGCCTGCCATTTAGTTTTCAATCAATGAAGACAGAGGTTGTATGTCATATCCATAGAATTTTTTATATACACATGATAACAATGAATAGCAAGGTATTTACATCATGCTTTTCTACCTTTTTTTTCCTGACTGTTGGAGACAATACTGCCATCTTTATGTTGTATCTTTTAAATCTTACCCATTAAAGTGACTTTCCTCATTCTTGTTTGCTTGTCCCCAATGTATTGATTTTGATCTAACTGAAGTGTATTAAACTTCAAAAATTGTATCATGACTATAACTCGCGTTTAATTTTTTTTGAAATAGGTTCGTGTATTCAGTCCAGCACCACCAAATTGTCGACGATTTATTGTTTCGACAAATATAGCTGAAACTTCCCTCACTGTTGATGGTGTTGTGTAAGGATGATGTATTTCATTTCTTTTGTGGTTGGCACACTTGATATTTCTTTGCTTTTGTTATTATTTCTTATGTATTGGTTGAGTATGTGCCTAACACTGACAATTATACTTATTTGAGAACAGACACTGCAGGTAGAAATATTAATGTAGTTCCAGAAAATAACTTCATTTCCACAAAATGTTACTATTTTGGAACTTGCTTGCTTGCTGGCCTAAAGAGCAATTGGAGAATTTTTTTTATTTGCTTTTTACCAACGTAGTGGGATAAGGCTGGTTGTTGTTGTTTTTCCCAACCTTATCATTCTGGATTTGCATATTTGTACTCTAAAAAAATGAATAACTTTGTAGATCCCCTAATTACATTAATGCCTCTTCAAAACTTTCTTCTGCTCAGCTAGAGGCTGAAGTGATTAACAATTCTAGTATCAATGTTACAGATTTTGTCACATAGTGACAAGAGGTAGATTTTTAGGTATAATCTCGGTTTGCAGTGTTTATTGTATTACACAGTTAGAGGTTCTACTGTTTGGTTGACAACTTTTACAGAAATAAAACATCTATGTTTGTTGACAGTTTTAGTTTTCTCATATTTTCTTCCAAAAATTAGTTGGGAAATGGTTTTTAACCAAGGGGTTTAGCTACACATTGAAGTTAACTTAAGATGGATCCTAGTAGCATAATCTTGATGGTCTCAAGTTTTGTTTGCATATGGGAAACCCCATTGAAGTCTCTTATGCATTCATTTAAAATCATATAATGGCTATATTGTATTAATTAGTAAACAGGTGAAACATATATTGTTCCTGAACTTAAAAGTTTGTGTAAATTTCTGTAGCTATTTGGTTATTTCACAACAGCTTGTTGAGCTGGGAAATATAGTTGGTACAACTAATCTTGAATTGTTTTGGTGTAGTATCTTGTGCTTCACCATCTTCGTGGGTGAAGTTCTATTTCAACTTTATCTCTGAATAGAACTAAATTGCTTAGTTCATCTACCCTTCACTTTTGTAACTTTGAGACATCAAGAGAAATTGGTAAATAGGAACAACATGCTTGTCTCTTATATCTGTCAATTTCAATTGGGGTTTTAGCTGTAGAAAAGTACAATGAATAAAGCTAAATATAGTAACAGCACACTGAGTATCTTAGAATAACTCTAAATACTAGCTGGAACCAACTATAACTTCAAGATCAACCTTTGCATGCAACACTGGGATAAGGAAAGTAGAAAGCGAGCACCAATTGCCAAGCGAAAAAAAAAAATTTACTTGTATTTAACTTGTTGGTAGGGTATTAAAACAATAATTGCAATTACATTAAATGTGGTTTGTGATATACTTTGTTAGGAAAAGGGTTTGTGACAGGTATGTGGCGAACCTTTCTGTTATCTGAAAACTTCCTATCTGATGTGCGGACATATGTGTCATTATTTGATTTCCAATCATTCTTTTGGAAATTTAGCTTTGTTGTCTAAGCAGATCTGTCATGGACAATGAATAAACCACATTGTGAGGATCAAGAATTTTGGTATTTAGGGTGATGGAAAGAGAAGTAATTTCAAGTGGAAATTGTATCATTTAGATAGAGTTTAAACTGAAGGCCTACTTGACTATCTTTAGATTTCCTATGTTGCTCTCATTGCATGGAATAACGTTACTGAAGACTTTACTAGAATGTGACTGCATGGTGCTTGTTAGGCTGTCATGGGTAGAAGTTTCACTCGCAAAGTCACCGCAGAAGTGTGGTACTCGGAGGATACTATCCGGGCTCGATACCCTCCTCTATTTAGTTGAGGTATGATTTTGAGTACTATAGTATTTTTGCACTGTAGTAGGAAGATAGTAAATTTGGGGACCAAATTTTTGTTAGTGGGGGAGAATGTAAAATACCGGAAATTTAGCCAAAAAAAATACACAATTTTTAACCCAATTAAGAAGCTAATTAAAATGAATCCACTTAACTCATTAATGGCCAATTAATGTCAGCCCATAAGCCCAAATAGAAAGCCCAATTAAAGTTTATATAGGATTAAAGGTTATTGGATATGGATTGAAACCCGTTAATCAAACCGGCCGTTAAGAAAACCTTGAAATCGCGATTTATGTTGCTTCTCTCGATCGTGAGCCTTGCTCCGGCGACGCCGCCGCTTCTCCATCCTAGCCGACGCGCAAGAGCAGCTGGTCGGAGTTTGAAGCGAGGTTAGGTTGAGTCTCCGGCGATCAGAGCTTCGATTGTGGAATCGTGTTCGCTGGGGAAGGGGGTTGCTCGGTACGGATGGCGACGATTCTGGAAAAGGGAGCAGGAGAGGCGGATCGGAGGAGAACCAATCGGTAAGTGGCCGTTCTTGGATTTCTTCGGTCTTCTCAGATCTTTGGGTGTTGCTGTTCGATTTGAATGGAGTTTACAACTAGATTTGGTTTGTAATTGGATCTGTGGGATTCTCTGTTTCGGCAGTGAGTAAAGAAGAAGAGAAGAAGGGTTTGGAAGCGGCGAATCTAGGGCACGGCTAGATCTGAGGTGAGTGTTTCTTTTAGAATCTAAATAGGGATTATTTTGCCAAGCATTCTAGTCTGGATTTGGAATTACCGATTGTGCCGGCTACTGTGACTGATTCTTGTTGTTGGTGTTGGTTTGGGTTACGGCAGCAAAGGAAGTTGAACCTAAATTGGGATTTAAGGGCTAGATTGGCTTGATCGAGGTAAGCTCTTTGAAGTTTGTTCTTGAAGCTGGCATTAGACTATTTTTGGGGATCGGTTCTTGCTCTATTGAAAATGAATAGTTGTAAGGTTATGGTGTTGATCAGAATTTAAGTATTATACCGTGTGATAGAGTTTTTAGCTTTGGTTGGATCGGTTGAATTAATGGAGCAGAGTCTTCTAGGGCTTCAATCAGAGGTGAGGATTCTTTAGTGTTGGATCTTGGTTGTTGGTGGTTGATTATTGATGTTACTGTAAAAATTGATTGTAGTTAAGTAGTGCTGTAATTGATCTGGTGGGGTTGTGAGATTTGGTTTAGTTTGGACGAGGTTAGTAAGGATTGGGGGTTGTTTTGAATCATGTTAGGTTGAGTACAGGGGGTGATACCTGGGTTGGATTAACCCTTGATTTAGTTAGGGTTTACTTATGAATTGTTATATACATTGGTATTCATGGGCAGTGATTGTAACTGCAGGACTTTGATTGATTCGATTTGATCGGTTGCGGATAGTATCAAACGCCGAGTCTCGGCGATTATATGCAACAAGGCTGAAGGCGGGTATCTTGTCTCTGACTTATCTATTTATAGATATGTCATGTTTAGACATGTATTTATTTCTAGCTACCAGTGTTATTATATTTTCAGTTTATACAGATTTTTGTTTGATACATATGATCTAGTTACTTACCAGATATTCATTTGACTGTATATCATGTGATGCTTTCCAT
>JBBMKF010304263.1:0-15597 GCA_037834155.1 Curcuma caesia
CCATTTGCTATACGCACTGATTGGGATTTGTCACATAGGAAAAATGTGGAGAAAAGCGATATATCACCTATCATGTGCTCTGAAGCACTAGAATCCACAATCTAAGGGGAGTGAGTAGATGTGTGCATTGTTGATAGAGATGATATGTTTGCCTTCTAGATGAGTTGTTGGAGAATATCAAGTTGTTCCTTAGACAAAGGAACCGAGTTATCACACTGTGCCGTGGGTGTGACTACAATATTTCCCTTTGCTTCGCAATCTCGAGAGGGCTTTCAATCCGTTGGTTTCCTATGAAGCTTCCAACACGTGTCTTTGGTGTGTCCTCACTTTCAATAGTAGTCACACCATGGGCGTCCCATCCTAGGTCAGTTGTCATTTGTGTTGCGAGTAGAATTCCAGACAGCTAGAGCATTTGCTTCAGTTGACTTGAGAGATTGAATTTCGGGGTTTAGTTGTCCCAACATTACCCTCATACGGCTTTCTTCCCTTTGGACTTCTGAGAACACCTCCCGAAGATCTGGCAGTGATTTGGTGCCGAGGATTCTACCCCTTACTGCATCCAGAGACTAATCAAGTCCCATTAGAAACTTAAACACTCTCTTAGTCTTCACAAATATCTTGAAATATGTTTGGTCTTCAGAACACTTCTAGTTATGAGCTTCAAAGAGATTCACTTGGTGCCACTTGCGAGTGAGAGTTGTGAAATAGGTAGTTATTGAATGATTACCTTGCTTGAATTCTTAGAGAGTGCTTTCAACATGAAATTATTCAGCAATGTTGTCTTGGCTAGAGAAAGTCTTATGAACTGCCTCCTATATATCGTGGGCAGTCGTGAACAATAAAAAATTTTCATCGATTTCTGCGTTCATATAGTTGATTAGCCATGACATGATAATGCTGTTTTTATCCCTCTAGATTCAATACTCTAGATTGTCTATTTCTGGTTCTGGAATAACTGTGAGATAATCATCTTTTCCTCGTCCGTTGATGAACAACATTACAAATTGTGACCACTGAAGATAACTGTGACCATTCAATTTGTAAATGATAATTGAGCCAGAGATAGTTTCTGATTGAGTTAGGAAGTATCACATCATGGGATGATTTGGAGCAGAGTAAACTATGGAAGAGTTCGTCGGCATCTGCTCGGAGTCTGACATGATTGGTTGTAGTCTTAATAAGTAGATAGAGGTGGAAGAGACGTTTTGACCGAAAGTTGTCACCTTCAAAGATCAGAGTTGTCAATGGTTGATGAAGATTGAAACCCTAGAAATGGCTGAGCAATAGGAGGGTTGTTCTGATACCACGAAGTTTTTCAAAAAATCTTATCTTTATTTCAATGACCCTGTTGTTTTTATATACAAGTTACATATTCCTATTTAAGGAATTAAAATTATATAATATCTCCTAATTAATTACAGCTATTATCAAATCAAATCAAATATTCTTAATTATACAATATCAAATCAAATCTGCAATCAAATTAGATCTGCAGTAAATCTGCAATAAATATGCAATAATTCTGGCTTGATTGGTTTTCTACACTCTCCCTCAATCTAGGTGATAGATACTTTTCAACCCAAGAATCGTGTTCATCTTACTTAGATTAGGTCTGAACAAGGCCTTGGTAAGGATGTTAGCTGCTTGATGCTTTGATGGAATATAGTTGAGGATGATTGACTTATCTTTAATTTTGTCACTGATGAAATGTCAATCAATCTCCACATGTTTGGTACAATCATGGAGGACAGGATTCCTAGCAATTGCGATAGCTGACTGGTTGTCGCATAGGATATGAGTAGGACCTGACGTCTTAACTTTGAAATTGTTTAACAGCCACTTTAGTCATATCCCCTCGTAAATCCCTAAGGCTGGTGCTCTAAACTCAGCTTCTGCACTACTTATAACTACCACCGTTTGCTTCTTACTTCATCATGTTACTAGGTTTCTCTATATGAAAAAGCAATATCCTGATGTAGACCTTCTATCATTTGGAGACCCTACCCAATCATCATTAGTACATACTTCTAAAGATCTAGTATTTGATTTGCTAAACATAAGACCTTTTCCTAGATCTTTTTTTAGGTATCTCAATATACGATTCACTGCCTTCATGTGATCCATAGATGGATTACTTAGAAACTAACTCACCAGACTCATTGAAAAACTTATATCCGAATGTGTATGAGTTAGGTAGATCAACTTACCCACTCACCGTTGATATTGTCCCTTGTCAACCACTAATTCATCAATTCTAGGCATAAGTCTAGTATTGGGGTCCATAGGAGTTTCAACCGGCTGCATCCACTCATTCCAGTTTCTCGCAACAAATCAAATATGTATTTTCGTTAGGAAACTGATATGTCGTTATTGCTTTGTGTCACTTCCATTCCCAAGAAATAGTTTAGGTGCCCCAAGCATTTGATCTCGAATTCTTTGGACATGAGCGACTTGAGTCTTCTAATTCTGTCACCATGATTTCCTGAAAGGACAATGTCATTAACACACACAATCAAAACTATGATTTTCCCATTTGGGAAGTACTTAGTGAACAAAGTGTGATAAGCTTGTGACCATCATTCATTAAGACTTTTGTGAACCTATCAAACCATGCTCTCAATGACTGTTTCAGCCCATACAATGTCTTTCTAAGTTTGCATATTTTTCCTTGTGTATTACTTTTCTCAAAGTCAACTCGGATGTCCATATATACTTCTTTAGTCAAGTCTCCATTAAGGAAGGCATTTTTAATATCGAGTTGATAGAGTGGTCATTCCAAGTCGGCAACAATGGACAATAGAACACGAACTATGTTGAGTTTAGCCACTGGTGCAAAAGTCTCCTGATAATCAATTCCAAATGATTGAATAGATCATTCACCATTAGACGTGCTTTGTACTAATCTATTCTTCCATTTGCATTTTGTTTAATTGAGAATAACCACCTATACCCCACAATTTTCTTTCCTGGTGGTAGCTTTATTATCACCCACGTGTCATTCTTTTCTAGTGCATTGTATTCCTCGAGAGTTGCCTTCTTCCATTCAGTAATTTTAAGAGCTTCATCCACCAAGTTAGGAATACTGATTCTATCTAAAGAAGTCACAAATGCATGAAACAATGGTGATAGCTTCGCGTAGGAGATGCAACTGTGAAGAGAGTGTTGAGCGCATGATCTTATACCTTTCCCGTGTGCAATTGGTATATTTAATGTAAAATTCAGCTATGGACTAGAATTGATTGTCTCTTGTTGTGATTCAAGTTCAACTTGGCTTAGGGAATTCTCTTAGCAGTGTTGAGATAGTACCAACACTCGATGTTTCCTTTTTTCATACACCTGTAGAGTAGGAGGATGAGGAAGATGATTATCAAGATATGGAGATGGATGAGGGTGATTATCAAGATTTGGAGATGATGGATCACTAGATTTTGGGGAAAGCTGGATGGAAGACTCAAACGATGATGGCCCAAGAAAGGATGTCCATTCCCAATACTGCAATTCACTAGTATTGTTCTCCCCCTAAATTGTAGTATTAGAGTAGTAAGGGATAGTCTCAAAGAATGTAACATCCATAGTGTTGTAGAACTTTTTGATGATTGGTGAATAACATTTGTATCCTTTTTAGTTAGAGGAATAACCAAGAAAGATACATTTATGAACCCCGAGCATCAAACTTGCCTCAGTATTGAGAGTGAATATACACAAAAGTGATGCAAGCGAAAAGTTTGAGGAACGCCATAAATAAGGCGAAACTAGGGAAACAATTTTTGTAGCGTCTGTAATGGAGTGCGGCGTTTTGAGAACTTAAGAGGGCAGACAATTTATGAGGTATATAGCAATGAGGATTGATTCTCTTCAAAATGTGATTGGGGTATTAGCTTAAAATAGTAGGAATCCGGCTATCTCAAGAACATGGCAATTTTTCCGTTCGACCACATCATTTTGTTGCGTTGTGTCAACACAGGAGCTTTGTTAGATAATTCTATAAGATTTGAGATATGAGCCAAGATCATAATTGAAAAAATCTTTGGCGTTGTCGGTCTTGAGTATTTGAATATCACATTTGAATTGATTTTTGACCCTGGCATTGAAGTTTTGTAAGATGTGCTTGGCCTCTGATTTGTCTTTCATTAGGAATGTCCAACATAATCTAGTGTGATCATCAACCATTAGCAGGAATCACCTTGAGCTTGTGAGACTTGGGGTACGAAAGGGTCCCTAGATGTCACTATGGATGAAAGAAAAATAATGTGTGGGCTTATATTATTTGGGAGAGTAAGTGTTTCGAGTATGTTTTGCAATTTGACAAACTTCGCATTGAAACAAACTCATATTTTTATTAATAAAGAGTGAGGGAAACAAATACCTTAAGTATGAAAAATTGAGATGACCAAGTCAAAAATACCACATCCTAATATCACTTTCTTTATTGGACTGACTACTACCACCAGGACTTAATTGACATTTGTGACTAATTAAACATCTTGAAGATGGATAGGCATTAAGGAAGTAAAGACCTTCATGAAACTCAACATTGTCAATCGTCTTCCCGGTGTGCAAGTCTTGAAACACACAAGAGTTAGAAAAGAATTTAATCACACAGTTGAGATCTTTATTTAATCTACTAACAAACACAAGATTACAATCAAGATCAAGAACAAATAGCACAGAATGTAGAATTAGTGTGTTTGGGAGATAAATGGTTCATGTCCCAACTACTTTAGCACATACCCCATTTGCTATACACACCGATTGGGGTTTGTCACATAGGAAAAATATGGAGAAAAGTGATCTATCACCTGTCATGTGCTCTAAAGTGCCAAAATCCATAATTCAAGGGAAGTGAGTAGATGTGTGCATTACTAATGGAGATGATATGTTTGCCTTCTGGATGAGTTGTTGGAGAATATCAAGTTGTTTCTTAGAGAAAGGAATCGAGTTGTCAAACTGTGTCGTGGGTGTGACTACAGCATTTCCCTTTGGAGGGCTTCCAATCCGTTGGTTTCCTCATGAAACTTCCAACACGTGTCTTTAGTGTGTCCTTGTTTTCGATTGTAGTCACACCATGAGCATCCCTTCCTTGGTCAATTGTCATTTGTATTGTGAGTAAAATTCCGGACAGCTAGAGCATGCTTCAGTTGACTTGAGAGGCTGAATTTCGGAGTTTTGTTGTCCCAACATTCCTCATACGGCTTTCTTCCCTTTGGACTTCTAAAAACACCTCCCGAAGACTTGGCAGTGGTTTTGTGCCAAGGATTCTGCCCTTTACTGCATCCAAAGACTAATTAAGTCCCATCAGAAACTTAAACACTCTCTTGGTCTCTACAAATCTCTTGAAATATGTTTGGTCTTTAGAATACTTCCAGTTATAAGCTTCAAAAAGATCCACCTGATGCTAATAGCGAGTGAGAGTTGTGAATAGGTAGTTACTAAATGATTACCTTGCTTGAAGTCTTGGAGAGTGCTTTCAACATAAAATAATTCAGCAATGTTATCTTGGCTGAAGAAAGTATCACGAATTACCTCTCATATATCGTGGCCAGTCGTAAACAATAGAAAATTTTCACCGGTTTCCACATTCATAGAGTTGATTAGCCATGACATACCAAGGTTGTTTTCAACCCTCCAGACTCGATACTCCGGATTGCCTATTTCTATTTCTGGAATAACCGTGAGATAATCATCTTTTTCTCGTCCATTGATAAACATCATTACAAATTGTGACCACTGAAGATAATTGTGACCATTCAATTTGTGAATGGTAATTGAGCCAAAGATAGTTTCTGGTTGAGTTAGGAAGTGTCGCATCATGGGGTGATTTGGAGTAGAGTAAATTGTGGAAGAGTTCGTCGGCATCTGCTGAGAGTCTGACTGATTGGCTACAATCTCAATAAGTAGCCAGAGATGGAAGAGATGTTCTGGCCGAAAATTATCGCCCTCAAAAATCAGAATTGTCGATGACTGATGAAGACCGAAACCTTACCAGAAAATCTTGTCTTTATTTCAATAACCTTGTCACTTTTATATACAAGTTATATATTCTTGTTTAAGGAATTAAAATCATATAATATCTCCTAATTAATTACAGCTATTATCAAATCAAATCAAATCTTCCTAATTATACAATATCAAATCAAATCAGATCTACAGTAAATCTGGTTTTTCACAGCTCCTATCATATGTGAGCTTATGTAGTTTAAACAATTAAGATTATGTTGAGTAATGCTTCATTTGAACCAATAATCTTGTTCTCCAACAATTAGGTTATTAGGTAAATTATCTCAAATCAATATTTTTCAAAAGGATTAAATATACAAAGATTGATCGTCACTTTATCATAAAAAAGTTGTAATTCAAGGAGATTACCACATTATTTGGGAGCTACATTTAGTAGGCAAATTGTTAGTTAAGCCCTTCTAATGTCCTAAAATTAAATATACTAATAATAAGCTAGGTTTTTTCAATACTTCGAGCCATTTCAAAAGGGAAGAAAATAAACTAACTCTAAAAGTTATAAATATACAACTTATACGGATGCGACTGTAAGATTATTATAAGATGAAATATATATACATTTAATATATATATATAATAAAGGAGACTACCTAGGAATAAAATGTGTGTTTTTAGCAAAAATTTTAATTACATTGTTCCTTTAATATAAGAAAAAGCAAATAATTTTATCTTAAAAAAATGAATGTTCATGTAGATAAAATTATAGTGGTAAGCATTAGTTGACTAAGAATAGTGTAAATAGTCTTATCAAACAAAATGCACATGTACTAGCTGTGAGAGTTTCTATACAGATATATGTAATATAGATTAATTAAATCAACTATGCACTTCGGCAACTTTGAAGGATGTAATAACAGCAATAATCTGACTCCCAAACATTTGGGATGGGCTACATGGATCATATACAACCATTTATTTCTATGTAAACTATATAATTATAAGAACCTAACAATGTAATAGCTCCATTAATGCAACAGATTTCACCTTCTTTTCAGTGCACATTTTCTTGTAGGGCCGAAGCATATCTTGCGTTCTCCATTCTTCTTCTTTCCTATATGCAGCAACAACATCATCTCGCACTTGATCAATAGGGAGGCGATTCCCCACTGCAATAAGGCATGCAAGTAATAGATCAGTTGCAGGTGTGACTTAAGGTTTGACATACACACTGCTGAAGATGTTAAGCTCAATAACAATCATATTGATGGAAACTTAAATAGTAATTGCTCCCCATTAAAAAGAAATATAATTAATGCAATGATGGATATATATACCAAATAATAATTGCACATCATTCTGTTTCATAATAACCTATGAATTTGGCTTGTAGTTTTTTTACATGAGTTTTTAAGCTTATAATATGTCCAATAAAGAGATTTTCTATTGGCCAAGTATCATTTTAGATTCGATTTTATTGGAACCAATAGAAGGTTCATCCTTAGCTTCAGTGATAACTTCATTGAGTTCCTCGAGAAAAATTTAAAAATTATAAATAAGATGAATTTTCAAGCACGTTCCATGAATTTTTCTATCTTAAGGTTCTAGTTTAATTAGGATTGTTAACTTAGACATAAAGGGAAAAATCTTAGACATATAATAGGGGATTGAGCCACGTAGGAGGATCAATAAAACCAACCCCACAAAGTGGGATAAAGCTTGGTTGTTGTTGTTATTGTCGTTTTAGACATAAAGGAAGCCAGCAGTTCCTTTTTGCTCATAGAAATGCATCATCATAGTATAATAAAGATTGATATCCTCATTCATATGGTGCCAAGTTTCTATAATTCTAGCCTCTCAAGCTTCCCACTACACAGAGACATGAGACTATTTTATTGTTACCTCCAAAAAATTCACAATATTGTACAGTTCGGACATTTGGGATTGTTAGTTAGCAGTTTGACATTAAAATTGGCATGAGAGAAAGATTTTAGGTTTGAGTCCCAAGACACTCAGATGAGTTTAAGGTGGTATCAGATCAATTAAGTCTTCAACTCAGACTTGCATGTATAAGCATTGAACTTCAGGAAGCACTGCTCAGTTTGACTACTAGCACCTACCTATACACAAGTGTATACTGCAATTCATAAGGAAAAAAGTGTCACCTTCCCAACACACATTTCCCAACATCTAGTGTGTGAGTAAAGTGGTTAACATCTTCTCATATTGTTTAAGAGAATCAATCATATAAAGGCATATGAAATTTACTAAAATTATGAAAGTTTGTCATGTGTATCAAGTAGTCCCTGATATTATTGCATTGCCATATTTCTGACATCATTCTTCCACATTATATTGGTAAGATTTTGTTTAGAAAAATAACTAACAGATGATTCACTCTATAGAAAAAAATTATGATTTTCCTTAAAACACTGACCTCATCTTTCTCATAAACAATCAATTTGGCTATGTTGGGCATCTTTGATAACAAAGACTTCCCATATTTTTAAATTAGATTTAGATCAAACTCACAAAAGCTTAAGCCTCATCTTTTCTCTTACATTACTAAAAAATCATATACTATGTTATTTTAACCATGGTATAAAATGTTAAGTCATACTGGTCGGCACAGGCTAAATTTACCATTCTACCTGCAGACTAGCACAGGCTCGGGTTTAGAGCTGGGAGGCACCACTGCAACCTCTAAGCGTCTCCACGAGTCACAACAATCTCTGTAAGTCGCAACAGCCTCCACAACCTCATAGTGGCCTCTGCGAGATCACTTTTTTTTTTACACAATTAATTCCAATTCATTTCCCTATTCCTTTCCCTCTCTTAATTTTTTTTTCTCCTTCATCTGTTAATTTTTTCCCTCCATCGTTAATTTTTTCCCCTTCTTCTATCCACAAGGATACAACAGAGAGAAAAAAAATCTCTTAACCTCTTCGAGGATGGGTAAATTTTTTCCTCCTTTAGTACACAAGATAAATAGAAAAAAAACACTTTAAGATGAAGGAAACAAATTATTAGGAAAAATAAATTAAATATAATATAATTTTTAACTTTATATAATATACTACTATGAATTAAATTATTCTATATATATATGTATGAATTAATTTTAAACTGATCAAAATAAATCCAAATTAAACCTACTTAATCTACCATGTCTACTAGGTAGACTTTAGCTAATTGAAAATTAGTACTCAATAAGTATCAAATATTCTACTAGATAATATCAAAATTTAACTTAACATTCAATATCTGAAATACAACTCAATAGTAAGCATCTATAATAATCATATATTAATAAAAATATTTTTTAATTAATATATTTATATTTTAAAAAGTTTCAAAATCGCATCAGCATGGTATGATAGGTATCAAAACCATATTGTTCAGTCATAAACTGAAACTTTGGTATAGGACATGGGCGTGGATAGTGTCCTCTTATCTATTCTCTTATATTATTAACGAAAATTAATAATAGATACGTATGCTAGATAGATAGTTTTAAAGAAAATTAATATTGAAACCTATTACAATAATGTATTTTCAATGATATTCTAATAAAATAAATTAAAAATAAAGATAAATAAATAAATTATTTACTTAAATCAAATAAATTTTCATTTTGAGAGTGTCATGCTAACCAAAAGTCAAATAAAACACAAAGGAGGAGGAAGAGAAGTTCAACATAGTCTCGCCGAAACTTAGTTTCCTCTTATTGTTTGCGCTCAAGACTTCTTTCAATGCCACAAAAGTTAAAACACAAATCTTCACATATTAGATATCAAATTTTATTTTATTTTGATTTTTATATTTAAAATTATTTTAAAATCTTTTTTAAATAACTAATTAGGTTAAATAAATCATTCTTTAAGTTTTAAGGTCGAATGGAGGTGGATTTAGGATTAGATGAAGCCCACCAAGTAGACATGGTGATGGTGATTAGGATTAAGTAAGTTTAACGGACTCAATTTGAATTTATTTTGACTAGTTTAAAATTGAATGAAATTTAAATATATAGAATCAAGTAGTATTAGACATAGTAAGGCAATTGTTGAGATAGAGGATCACGAATTATCTACAATTAAAAGCTTTAAGTATTTAGGATCATTTTTGCAAAAGGATAGATGATAAAGATATTTTATATAGGATATAAGTAGGGTAGTTAAAATGGAGAAAGGTATCAAATATTCTTTACAATTGTAAGGTATATCTAAAACTTAAAGGGAAATTTTACAAAATGATGGTTAGACCTATCATATTACATGAAGCTAAATATTAGGCTATGAAGCGAGCACATGAGCAAAAGATATGAATCGCAAAGATGAGAATGTTAAAGTGGATGTGCGAGCATACAAGGATGGATAGGATAAGAACGAGAATACTAAAGAGAAAGTTAGGATTGCGCCTATTGAAGGAAACTTTCAAGAGACGTGTTTAAAATAGTATGGACATCTTATGCGCCCAATAAATGCCCCAATTAGGCGACGTAACATCATGATAAATACACACATTAATAGAGAAAGAAGGAAACCAAAGAAAACTTGGTGAGCAATGATAAAATAGGATAAATTTCGTTTAAATATACATGAGGTTATAGTAGGGAACTAAGACCAATGGCTTAGGAGGATCAATATAATTGATCCCTCTTAATGGGATAAAGGCTTTGTTCTTGTTGTTGTATATATAATAGTCTAGTTAAATGTATTACTAGGATAGTAGTATATTTAATTCCTTTTGCTCTACTTGCATTCATCCCTTCCCTTTCTCCCATGTCCCCTCTCCTCCTTTGATCCATCTTAGTGTCTATTGCCCACTCGTGCACCTACTACCCAAAGGTACTTTTCTCTCCCACTATCTCTCATCTCTCTATATCTCCCTCTATTTCTACTTCTTTCTGTCGACAATCCAATGCTCTAGCACTAAAGCATTTCATGTGTCTGTCGAGTGGCAATTGTCACAGCTTGACACCTCAATCCATAGTTAAAATCCTACTCTTTTTATTCCACTTGGTAATATGTTGTAATTTTTAAAATCTACAATATCTTCAATTTAATGAGTCAAGGAAGAAGATCATCACCCTTACCTCTATTGCACTATTGTTGTACTTTCATTTACATAATTATTGTGTTTTAGTTAATATTATCTTTTTCTTGATGCGAGACATTTTTTTAATTTATATAATAAGTTGCAGATAGATAGTATCTACTCTAGCTTGAGAGGGTATGTTTAAGCTATTAGGTCTAATAGTGATTTTTTTTATAAGTTTCTCTCACATCAATACTATGTTTTCTATGAGATAAGGAAATAGCTAAGAAAATAAAGTGGGTATTAAAGAATCCACAAATGAAGGTTAGCAAAATGTTGCCCTAGTTTGAATTTCCTTAGACAAATGGCAAGTAGAGTTTTTCTTTTAATTGTTTCCTTAGAGTGAATGAAAGAGGGAAGGAAACTTAGATTTAAAAATTTACAACAACAACAACAATCAAGTCATTATCTCATTAAGTGGGGGTTAGTGTTTATTTGTCAAAAAACATAAATAAAAATATATCTATTAAAAAAATAATTTTGTATCTTTTGTGGAATTTAATGGCATATTACCCTGACGCATGCTTCTTCCACCCAAATTGAATAGAAGTAGTTTTGGTTCAAGGTGGAGAAAGATTTCTCTAGTTCTTTTCCTCCATCTCTCTTTATGTTAAAGGAAACCTAGGATCAATATTTTTAGTTAGAGGGTATTGTGTTGAGTCATATCATACCACATAATAGTTATCCTTTTATCTTTATTTCGGAAAGTGCTTGCCTAGGCTATTTATTTGGTCCATTAAATAGGTTTAAATTGTATTAGATTTAAAATTGTAAGTTACCATATTCTGTAACTTTTAACTTGTAAGTGTTTACATACTAATTTGCTAGTGATAAATATGGATATTAAACTATCTTCACGTTATTTATATATCATCTATTTTATAATGTTGGTTGACATTGATTTTTGTGATTGACATGTATTTCCTATGTGGTAGTATGAATTGGATTTATTTATTATGTAGGTAATTATACATATTGTGGTCATTTTAATCATAATGTTTTTTTAATATTTTCAATATGACCTACATATGCCCCAGCATATTACATCCATTATGCAGTGGCTCAACTGGATACCACTTGTATATATGCTTTGTGCAACCTTGTTTTTTTAAGATAATATTAATGTGATGTTTATTTTCCCACAATGCGTTAGATTATGTTGATCTTATGGTATCCATATGGTAATATCATGTGGTAGATGCCTGCAACCATTTGTGAAAGATGCTCCCTTTGTCTTACTATATATACACGGTTTCATTTTTGTTCTTTATTTGTTTCATTTATATAAAATAGATCTTACAGATTCTTGTTATGGGTCTAGGGCTATGTCAACAAGCCATGCTACATGTCCACAATAAATATGATAATTAGCTCCAAACTTGATGAAAATCCAACCAGTTTATGATAGTAACTGGGAGATCATCTTCTAGCAAGTTAATGTGTTAGTGTAACATTAGGGGTAGTTTTTACTCATGTAAAATTTTAACATTCAGAACAATGCTTACTCTGAAGGAATATGATAATTAGCTCTAGTAGACAATATGTTATGTATTCATGTTATGAACTGTTTTACAAGGAACCAATGCTTAGTCATGCAACATATAAGCATTCCAAAGAAAAACTAGGATAATATCTTAGGTACTTAACCATATTATAAGATATCTAGTGTTGCTTGTTCATCTTTGTTGTGTGAAAATAAAATGCATTGCTTGGAAAAAGTGATTTAAAAGAGAAAGTAAACTAACAAAACAAAGATAGTTTGGCCGACTAAAGGAGTAAGTTCTTGACTCACTTGGAGTTGGAACCATCTTAATTGTCGGCACAACATGTAGAAGTTTAAACATAATTCCATCCTCTGACATGAAGTTCTTCAAAGCCCACTGTAATAATACATAGTTGTTGTTTCTTGTCCTACCGATAGCAACTGCAACAGTTTTGTGCTGCAATTGGCTGCTTGCCTCCATCTCTTCAATACCTATAATATCTGGTGACTCCTTTCTTTTGCAGAGGATCTATACATTCTTAGTTTGCGAAAAGAATAGAAAAAGGAAAAAAAACAGCTTTAATAAAATAATATCTGAAAATAGATATGCATAGAGAGACGTAATGAACCAAGAAACTGAGAGAACTACAAACTGGAAAAGAACAGAAAAAAATGATGAAATGGAAGAAAGGTGATTCCTCTAGAATGAATCATCTTCCTAGGGTGAATGGCCAATGACAAGCACAAAATGGCTAAGTCAAGGGAGAAGGGAGTAGAAAGGATCAGAAACCCTCTTCTGCACTATCTTCGGCAGGTTAAAATGGTGGGGGGAAATAGAAGTCAAATTTTCCCCAAAGAAAAAAAGAACAAGAAGAAGAAAAGCACCAAGGCAACAAAGTCAAGGTGATCCATGTGCATCTCCCAGTCGTTTCACTATAATCACGAAATGCTCCATGAATGTCAAATTTAGAAACTATTTAAAATGCAATCACAAAAGGGGGAAAAAGATAAAACTTCGTCAGAGAAGCCGATGATGAATCGAGGAAGAAAACAAAGAAAAAAAAATGAAACCTGTAAGAAGTTACAGAGAAACAAACAAAACCAAAACTTTGGCCACACCGACCATTGTTCGAGGCATACCAAAGAAAAACATCAAGAAACGAATACTATCAAACACCGAACACAAATAAATCTTCCTTCACTACCCTCCGACCAAATTCGCCCAATAACTCCACCCGCCGACGACTCAACCAAAGAGCACAGAGCACCCTCCAAGATACCCTTGAGCATTTTATAAGGCTTGACACCGCCGGATGAATCAACTCAAAGATGCAACAAAAATCCTACCTTTCCTGAGATAGAGCACCAAAATCGCTATCAGATCGAGAAACCGAATAGAACTGATGTATGGGTTAAGGAAGTAACGCCAAAAAGACCAACTTTAGGAATGTTAGAAACTAGGAGTATAGGTAATAATTGTTGGGAACACGTGGTGTCATCCAATTGATCGGTAACTGCACTTTCATGGTGAAAAGTTAATTGGATTATTTAAAACAAACTAAAAAGGAAAATAGGATCTAAAAAGCAAAATAGGATCTAAAGGTGCTTTCGCACAGATTGAATCAATAACGACGGAGGTAGAGGGTGGGACCCATGATGCGGCGATGAAATTCTCACGAATTCGTCAAACATGTCGGCGCCTCCATACATTTCGATGGGATCGTGTTTGGTTGCGTTGCTATTTCAATAAGATTGCATCTCCTTGGACAAGTTTGGTCCAAGTAGCCATCAGATATTTCCATGAACTACAGATAATTTAATATTATTTTAAAATACATAAATTTTTAATTTTATTAATATTTATTATTGGGTAAAATTTTAAACAGTGGCTTTATTAAAAAAATGTCCCGCTCTAATTTTTCATTAAAAAAATATTCTTTTTTACAGAATTAATCTAATAATATTGTGACAATTTTAGTGAAAATTTCTTCAATACTAATTAAAGTTGCTCTAAATACTACTCAATATTATTTCAATATTGATCAAAATTGCTCTCACATTATCAAACTACTCTAACATTGGACAAAGATATTTAATATTGATCAAAATTGCTTCAAAACGAGTAAAAATGTTCCAATCAAAGTTATTTTATCTGGGTCAAAATTATTTCAACTCAATTGAAAATACTAAATTAAATCAAAAAAATGTTTTAACATTGTTATAATAGTTTTGACTAAAATTGCTACAATGTAAAACCATTTTAATTAAAATTGTTTCAACGTCAATCAAAACTTCTCTAAAATCGATCAAAATTACTCTAACACTAGTTCAAATTATTTCAATTTGATCAAAACTACTTCAACTTGATCAAAATTACTCAGATTAAAATTCTCTAACATTAGTTAAAACTATTTCAACTTAATTAAAATTGCTCTAAGTTAATTGAAAATGCTCACACTTATCCAAAAATGGCCCAATCATTGTTGTAGTATTTTTATCAAAATTATTATAATGTGAAACAGTTTAAATAAAACTACTCCAACACTAATCAAAATTTCTCTAATACTAATCAAAATTCCTCTAATATTGGTTCAAATTATTTCAACTCTATTTAAACGGCTTCTAATGAAAATTACTACAACACTATTTGCACTTTTAACTCAAACTATAAAATGTAGCAATTTTAACTAAAATTGTTATAACATTGAGTAGTTGTAGCAATTTTGGCGCTACTATAATAGTGTTGGGCTAGATCAAGCATTTTTATTGGTACTGAGATACAACATTGACTTATATTTTAATGCATGACTAAGTTTAAAATTAGTATATGTGCATAATGATAGATGTTATCAAATGTACAGGTGCAAAAAACTTGATAATGTAGGACTCATGGATACATTAGAGAGGGGTGAATAGTGCTCGTCATTTTCGTTCATTTATTTATTACTAACGCAGAAACTTAGCAGCTGATGAGCGTAGGGTATGCACACATTTTTACTACTTTTATTGCACATCTTTATACATTTTCATGTCGATACTCTATGTTACCGCATCCTTTATTCATG
>JBBMKF010304372.1:0-15594 GCA_037834155.1 Curcuma caesia
TTGATTCCTACGGGTTGGATCAAAAAAAATTCTTGAATCAGGTATTCAACTCCAGAGATGAATCGAAAAAGAAATCTGTATTGGTTCTACCTCCTCTTTTTTATGAAGAGAATGAATCTTTTTATCAAAGGATCTTTACAAAATCGGCACGGATCTGCATTTGAGCCTTCACATTTGGCTTCCAAAATTGTACAAAATTTAGAAATTTAATAAAAGTGTTTCATATATTACATATGTAATTAAACTTGAACTACAATGTATCTACAACTTGTTACTTGTCCTTTCATATTTTGGGTTTGAAACTTTGCATCCACTAACAAGAAAAGTCAAAATGTAAAATAGTAAAAGATATTCATGGCATTTCCATGAAAAACTAAACCAGCTTTACCCATCAACTTTACCAAAATTAACAGAAATAACATTTATGAAAACTAAAACGATGTTGAACAAATTCAATAAGTGACAAATAATTATAGCACATCAACATAGAGGCAAAATATCTGGCACAAACAAGGACATAAAGAAATAAAGTCATCCCTTATAAGCAAGCACAATAAACAAGTCTAACAAACCTGAGACATGGAGTTCCAGTTGTAGGAAAGGCCCAAAATTCATAATCTTTAGACTCAACAAACCTTAAAGCGTGGATCAAACACTATCTTTGGCAGTTCTTTCTCCCATTTTGAAAAAGGTAAGACTCCTCGTTCTTTAAGCATTTCCTGTGTATTGAAATACAAAGTGACCAAATGTATTGGAAAGCAACACTTACCATAAATAGAGTAGCATGGATGTACAAGATCAACAATAAAATGGTTAAAAAGACATTTTACACACCCAAATTACTAAGATACCAATCAGTGCAATTCCATGTGCATCTCAAAATTTGAAGTCCAAAAATGATTAATTCCAACAAACTGAACTACAACAAAATCATGAATCATCAACAACAAAATTACCTTGAATTTAATAATGCATTCTTCTTTGCTAGGTCCGCTTTCCTCATCTTCTGATTCAGACGAGGAATCTGACATATTACCATCACCTGCAGCATCTTTTGCTTTTTCTTTACTAATAACAGGCTTTTGTCCCTTGACAACTGACTCAACAGCTTTCAATCCATTTGTATCTGATGCAGTAGGGCCAGAAGTTGAATGAGGTGATGTTATCGGAGAACCTGTTTCAGGGAGCAACTTCTTCTTGATCAAATCCAATGCAGATGATGGAACAGGTTGTCCAGAACGCAGGGCCACAGATTCACGACCACCAGTCTGTGCAGCTGGAGTATCAACGCTAACAGAAGCAAAAACTTTATCTCCTTGCACGCCAGCCTCTAGTGGAGCTTCATTTCCTTCTGTTGAATTTATTTCTTGACTTTTCCTGAGTTCTGCCACCACTGCTGGGACATGCCAACTACTAACCTGAGGTTTACAAAAAGATTATTAGTGAAAGGAAAAGAGAAATAGCAGCAGCTGATGAGTAAATATTATCAAGGTACATGCTGTCCTGGCATCCTGTGATTAAAAAAAGTTACATAAACTCATGGCCTAGGGTTGTCAAATCCACAACCTATGAAGATTAATTTCTAAACTGGTCCATTATATATTAGTTTTAGCATTTGCTAAAACTAAAAGTTTAGACCACAATACATGTGTAGCTTAGTCCATCAAGTTGTGTTTGTCCCAACTATTTAAGGTTGGCTACAAGAATCTGATCCATGCATTAAGCTCTATGCAGGGTTATAATGATCATACTGGTTAACATATAAAAATTTATTTATAGTTTACATAAACACTGCATTACTTTATTTTTTTTTCAAAAAAGAACAAACTCATTGTAGTTTATGCCTAATATGTGAGTAAATTTATTTCTTCAAATACATTAGACAACTATATATTTATATATAAAGTTCAATGTCATAATTGAAATTATTAATTTAGTGTTTCATATGGAAGGCGATCACATGTATATTATAATAATATAATATAATTTCGATTTATTTAAAAAATAAAATAAAATGCTACCAACGTCCACCTTTTTAAGATTCTTGCTATTCTGGAGAGCGTCATGCAAAATTTCCTAGAAAACTATACTGTTGCAAAAGATCTCTAAATTATGCAGATAAAATGAAATAGTAGATAAATTATAGGAAGCATCATATCTCTACAGAAAAATATGTTACCACACATATAATCAATAAGCCATATTACAATTATAAATCTAAAACAATTATTCTTTAACTGTAGTGGACTAGAGATACCACTTTGAAAATTTATATAGGGATTGAGAGCTTAGGTCAACACCTAATTTGTTAGGGGACAACCAAAAATTCAAAGAGAACTAAAACTATGCTCACTTCAATAGAGGAGTTCATAATAGAACCCAGAAAACAGAGACTACCTCAAGCGCAAGGAAGTCCATCATGATTCATAAAGCTATTGAGAGTAAACATTGCACCAAGCATAAAATTCCACGAAACAATAACACACACTCAAGTTGAAAAGAAGATAAAAAACTGACACTTGAAAAGATGAAACCCAAAGCCTCTACTTCATTTAGTGACCCTTCTCTTAAATCAAAAAACCTCTAAGCAAATCATATAACTTGGTCTCTTTAAAAAGGCCCTCCATTAATAATAAGACAAATGATACTACTGCCTCTACTAGTGATCCTTCAACTGAGAATAAAGTGTATTTAATTGAACACCAAGATTTTACTATAAAGAATAAGTCTATCATGATTCATAAAGCTATACAGAGTAACAGCTGCTCAGAGCACAAATCCAATAGAACAATAACACACAAACCCAAGTTGAATAAGAAATAAAAAATAAAAAATAGTACCTTAAAAGATGACACCTAAAGCACATGTCTCATACATTGGCCCTTCTCTTAAATCAAAAGAACATCTACACAGGTAATATAGCTTGGTTCTTTAAAAAGTATCTCCGATAATTATATGATAATCAACAATACTATCTCTACTACTGACACTTCCACTAAGAATAAAGTATATTTAATTGAACAACAAGACTTGACTATAGAAAAGAGCCCATAAATATTTAGAGAATGCTCGACATGCTACAAACTACAAGGATAATTCTTTTATGCTCCCTAAGAAACCATTAGAGAAAACTAAACAAGACAAATACAAAAAGATTAGGAAGAATGCATACCAAGCCTTCATGGATCCTAGAAGAGCTTCCACAAGTGGATCATGAGATAAGCGACATTGGAGAAACTCTAGCTCGGGGAAGACCTAAGAAAGACCTAGCTAGCAAATTCCAACTCATAGAAGTCTCTAGTAGAACTTTTGCTCGTGTAAGCCTCAAGGAAGAAAGCATGCTTGTAGCAGTTTCACAAGCTGACAATCTTCAGTATTAGGTGTATCAAGGGCTTCATATGTAGGTCGGTGAGTAGAATGGTAAGTTTCAGCCATATCAATCAGCACGGTCGTAAATTTAGACAATTTAAAAGATTATCCTCTGTATTTATAAACTCACAAATAGTCCTATAAAACTCCTATAAATACTACTCTAAGAGCCTTCATGTCCACATTATTAAATCATAACGCATATTTGTTAAGCATGTAAACTCATATTTGAGTAATTTCAGCATAAAAGATTTGTTGTCTAAACAAGTCCATACCCTTTCAATTTTGGTGCCAATGCTCTCATCCACAACATCATTATTTGCAGAGACTATAGTGAAGTGACAAGAGAATCCTTGCCTCTTGATTAGTCAGTGTTTCTTAATACATTGAATAGAGCAACACAAAAAAACTGGCAATTATATCAATGCTCAATTAGTCAAAGATAAGGTATTATTTATTCCTTAATGCAGGGGAGACCAAAAACAAGAGGATAAATGAATTATATACCTTGAAAGACGAAGTGAAGATGTAGAATCAACAATTCCTTTTACATTGGAAGAGATGACCAAAGGGAAGATGACTACAACTCAACATAATTCAAGTTTTCTTTTAATAATGCAAAAAAATAATAGGCCATCAATATAGTAAATTGAATCATGATCAAGCTTTTAATTCTACTTAAGAAGATTTTAGTAATTATATTTTATTATTTCTAGATAACTTAGTCTATGTTACAGTCTTAAAAGACGGACCACTAGAGAGTTCATATAAAAACACTTCTTTGTTTATGATCAACAAAATTCGTTTCTTACAGTTGCTCATGCTTCCTTGCAATTAGACGATTGAGAGACCACTCCATCAGATTTGCCAGCTAAGGCACACAGGTTTGTCCAATCCAGCTTGTGTTGCATTATGGAATTTGTAGCTTGTATTATGCCCTTCTATTGCATACAAACATAATGGAAGCTTTTGATTTTAAGATGGAGTATGTGTACTGTATTATGCCTTTTGGAAGGTTTAGGATCAGTACTTTTGAGGGATCAATGCAAAAATACACTTTATAACCAGAATAATTAACTTTCTAGTATATAATTAGAAATTTCATTGAATTGTCTTCTGTCCACACAAATAACAAGTACTGACCATCAACTAAAATATTGCAACTATGAGACAGCACGTGAGTAACAAACATAAAACCAGGTCATGGTCTTTTGATTGATATGCCCTCTAACAACTGCGACAATTCAAATACTACAAAACAAGTGTCCAACATTGGAAATAAAAAACAAACTGTTCAGGATTAAAAAGAATATATACCTTGTTCTTGGTATCATAATAGTACTTCCTCCCATCATTTGTTGTTACAAGTGTCCAATCAGTACCAGGTAACTTTTCCCTGTGCAAATCATGAAGGCAACAGAATCAATGACAACTAATAATTAACTTGGGTCGTAAAAGTTGTAACATCCAAAGGGACACACTAAAGCAATTAAGTCATATTGGAGAAGAAGTTGTGCATTTTATGTGAAAGATCTACACCCTTGTAGTTGCTCCAAGAGAAAAAGGAATTTACACAAAAGGAAAAGGTTAAGAAAACAACTATTCATGGTTCAAAATTTCGAGCAATATCAGAGTTTCGGTCTATGACCGGAACGATACGGTTTCGGTACCGTATAGTGTCGTGCCGATATGGTTTCGATATTTTTTAAATATAAAATATATTAATAAAAATAAAATTTTAACTTAAATGTTTAAAAAAACATAAAAATTAAAAAAATATGTATGATAAATAAATAAATTTTATTATATATTTTAGAATTAAAATAAATAATATATATATATTAATGTGATAGTTCTATTAGGGTTTAATAAAACTTATTTAGATTATCCCTACTATAGCTGGGAGTTAATTGAAATTATTAAACTAAGTTTTAATTAAAAATTAACCTACACCAACGTGCAACCCAACCAGCTCGTGACCTCTCCGACGTGACCACAGAGGTCGCATAACTCCTTCGGCGTGGTCGTGAGGGTTGCGAGGGGGCTCGTGACCCCTCGCAAGGTGGTCGCGGAGGTTCCACAACGCCTCCATGGGGTGTACCGATCTCTACATCGTACCAATCGCTGGTGGAACGGTTGTCCAGTACAACACGATATTTTAAACCATGCAACTATTATAGTAAAACTTAGTAAAAAAATGTTTATTCCCAGATTAACAAGGACTATTGCTCTCTTTTTGATCACTCACTCTTTAAGTAAAACATTAAGTAAAAAAGAAGTATAACTAATATTTTTCATCCTTTTCATAAAACAAGTATTCGCAATAGATATTACATTTTTTTTAAAAAAAATGAAGGTTGATAAAAATGGATATGGCTATTCCTTGAATTAGAATTGAGAAAGAAAGTCAAAGAATATGAAATAGAAATTCAAAAAAATGGTAACACATAACCCATTTGTTTAATGGAAATGCAAAGTGTCATATTTTGCGAGCACTCACATAACATAGTCAAGGACAAGGTTACTAACCACAACAAAAATAATTAATTTGAATTTGAAAAAAGGAAAAAGAAAGTTATATCCATACGGTCAAGTCCTTAGGTTTCTGAAATAGTGTAATGTAAAAGAAGTGCTTTGAATCATTGCTATTTGACTCGGACCTGTTCTAAAAAAGTTGAGGTATTTCAAGGAAGGAATTTTTAGGATAAATTGTAAATCTTGGTCTCTTGAAGACTCCATACATCTCTCAACCTATTAGTCTTACAGAGTATGCAACACTATCAAACTTGATGTGGAACTAAAATAATTAAAAATTGGACTGTGCATACCATGAGACTGGACCTGACTGGTTCGTGGCTTTCTCTTGCTGCATAACATAAAAGTAGAATATTTTGGTCAAATCATTGAAGACTATATTCTAAATTGAAATACAATGACCTTTCTTGTATGGCTGGCCTTTTGTGTCATTACCTCTCCCTTAAAACTGGAAGGTTTTTCATATGTTGATTTTCCACTAATAGAATTATAGTAGTATACTGCACCGGTCTCTGTCTTGTGGGCTGTCCATGCATTTTCTATTTCATTATTAGTATCTCTTTCAACCTTGTCAGCACTGATGTATTTTTTACCCTGATCTGAAGATAATAAAATAATAAGTTGGAAAAACATCAATGCAAAGGAACCAAAAGGGAAAACCATACCAATATCTAAGGAAGGTAATTCTCCTATCGAGTTGCTTTCAGGATGGAGAGATCCAGTTGTTGGTTCAACTTGGGATACAACTGGAGAGACACCAGGAGGCTGAACAAACACTGAAGGAACTGTAGGAGGTATTCCCTGCACAGATTGAGGAAAAGGCACAGGAAGATAGCCAGGGTAAGGAGGTGAAAATGGTACATGCTGCATCTGACCAGCTTGAGGTGAATGCGACCAGAAGAACTGAGGGGATGGAGCCATTGTAGGTTGTAATGCATAAACAGGATGTGTTGGCTGTTGAAGGTTTTGATGAACAGGAACTGATACAGCGACAGGAGTTGTGGGAGGTAAGGCAGCAGGAAGAGGAACAATGGGCCTCAGTGATGAAAAAGAACTTGTGGCTGTTGGTTTTATTGTGGCAGTATTTGAAACCACAGCAGAATTAGAAATTCCCAAAAATGGTTGGACCCTGTCACTGCTTGGTATTTCAGCATGCACGGTAAAAGATGGAGCAGCTGGAATCGACATGCTTGTTGAACTGGCATTGACACTTGTACCAGGGGTCATTGAGGTACTAGATGGCAAACAATGAGATGTTTGTACAGAGAGAGAACTAGCCAGACTTGGGGAAGTGCTAGTAGTTGCCATTGCAACAGCATCTGAGGTATTCTGCTAAATTCAAAAATAGTTTATTGTATATATACAAAAATAAAAGCATATGGACAAAGATAAACTTTTCCATTTTTGTAGCATACTTTCTCAGAAGATGGGATTGTTTCAGATTTTTCTGCAGTCAAAAGTTGATTGTTCCCACCGAACAAGAAATTCCTTTGCTTTGTAGCATCTCCTCTAGGAGCAGACAAAGGAAACTGCATAGGTGCAGGTGAAATTGAAGATATAGCTCCTGGGACAAAAGCAGCAGCATGGATGGGTTGTCTTGGAATTGGAGGTTGCAAGGAACCACTGGAAGGAGTAAACCTTCCCCCTTGAAACCGTACTTGTACAGGAGCCTACCAAAAAGATCAAATAGTATCCTGTCAAGAAACTTAAAAAAACTGATACAGAAATAAGAGATGATTAACACCTAAAGCCATGAGAATTACAGTTTCAAGTTGAATCTGCTGACCAGATGCTGGGACAACATTAGCATGTGGGACTACGCTGAATGAAAAAGGTCTGTTGCCTAAAAACTGGCCAGGAACAGGGGGTTGTAGAGCTGCAGCAGGCATTGGCGGTGTCAACTTAAAAGCCTGCAATTGTTTTTTTCCCCTTTTAACCAACTACAAAGGATAATCAGTGTTTACAAATATCTGTTAGATAAAGATACAACAGAGAAACTAACAGGAGAAGACGACAGCTGCTGAGTATTTGAAGGGGTTGAATTCATTCGAGGAACCACATTGTAAGAAAAAGATGGTGCTGGGACAACATAGCCAGATGATGAAGCAAACTTAGCCCTAACAGAATCTTGAACAGGTTCATTTTGCTTTACAAGAGAACCTGTTTGGGATAATGAGCTTTGAGCAGGAGTTACAGAAACAGCAACAGTAGATTCAATGGACTCTGGCAATGAAGATGATGCAGTTGTCCCTTGAACTGATGGACCCATTGTTGGAGCAGTTGCAGATGTAGGTGTACCATCAGCTGATCCCGCAACAGGTTCTGTGCTTTCAGAATTTGAAACCAAAGGAGGGGGGGGAGCTTGCATCTCGTGTACAGGTCCTGCTGTTGCCGACATTGTGAATCTAAAATAAAAGGTAAATAAAATCATTGTACAATACATAATCAAAAGGTATCAAGATTTCTAAGAGATGAAAGAAATGACAAATCTTCATTATTATTCACTAGTGAACTCAAGCTGTGGGTATGTTTTTGGTGAAAATAAATTTGATAAAGCATGCCTCAAGCATATGCAACTTTAAAGGCCCTCAACAATGATAATGTGAGAGGAAAATTACAGAACCCACATCACTGACTCCCAGTAGGCTCACAACATCAACTATTATAACAAAAAGCATGATAAAAGAAACACAGTTTCAATGCAAGATTAAGTTCAAATACATGTGTATTACAACTAGAGTCACTAGACTCGCGACACCAATTATTCAAAAAAACATCATAGAAGAAACATAGTTTTCAATTGTTAAGAATAAGTTTGGATACATAAACGTAAATCTATTTTTTGATCACTATTTACCAACATTGTGAAAGAGGCACACAGCCAAAGTTCAAAATCCCAAGCCATGCTAGAGTTTTAGTCTTTGACTAGAAAGATAGTATTTTTGTATTATGTCAATGTTCTAATGCATGGTGTCGAAATAAAGAAGAAAATAAGACAAACTTAGACTCAGACTTCATGTTCCATCTAAAATTGTATACTTTTAACCAAAGTTTAAAATTTTGAGCCATGTCAAATTTTTTATTTATGACAGAAATGATACAGTTTCGATACCGTATCAAGCTGTGCCGATATAATTTCAATACTTTTTAAATATAAATATATTAATTTTAAAAAAAAATTATGAATATTTGATTATTATAGATGCTTATTATTGAATTATATTTGAGTGGTTGAATTCAAATTTTGATATTGTCTCATGAAATGTTTGATGTTTATCGAGTAAAAGTCAATTTAGGATTAGTTGAAATCTACCAAGTAGACATGGCAAGATCAAGTAAATTTAAATTTATTTTAATTTAGATTTATTTTGATCAATTTAAAATTAAACCAAATTTATATATATATATAATAATTTAATTTATAGAAGAATATTTTATAAAGTTAGAAATTATATTATATATTTTTTTATTTTTCCTAACAATATATTCCCTTAATCTCAAAGAGGTTTATTTTTCTTTATTTACCTCGTAGACATGGAGAAGAAAAAATTAACCATCCTTTAAGATGGATTTTATTTCTATCTATATCTTAGATGGATGAAGAGAAAAAAAAATTAACCATTGTTAAAGACGTAAAGATATTTTTCCTCTCTATTTACAATCGTAGAGGAAGGAGAAAACAAAATTAACACAAGACAAAGGAGAGAGTGACAGAGGGAGGGAAAAAATAATGGAAAAAAATTAACCCTAATTTTTTCCTCTCTTGGAAGGACAGAGGAGGTAAAAATCAATAAAGGAGGAAAAAATTAACGGATAAAGAGGAAAAATTAAGAGAGAAAGGAACAAGGAGAAGAATTTAAATTAACAATAAACAAATTAAAAATTAAAAAAGGACACCGTGATGTTGCAACTGCCTCCACAACCGTGTCGGTGCTAGTCTGCGAAAGGAACATCAATGCCGATCCGTAAGCAGAACAAAAAATTTAGCATTTTATACCATGGTTTTAACATTATTTTTTATGGACACAAGTTATAAACATAAATAACATCATTATCTCAATTCATCTTTATGTAAGTTATAGCATGCCAAAGGATGTCGAGTGTTAACATGGTACAATACTCATTAAAATGATTGACATAGCAACACATGAGACATTATTTGTGCTTAGTAGTATCAAGTTTCATAATTCATTAGAACAATATGTTCAACCATGTCACCCAGTATGGTACGACATTTCAAATCATGCTCATAGCATCTATTATTTAAAAAACAAGGACAAGGAATATTGTTTTTTAATTCTCGAGAATAAGTTTAAATACATGTGTTTGATAACTCATTTTTTATCTGCACTCACCAACATTGTGAAGGATCAATCTCTATTTTTGACTATTAAAAACTCATTTTGGACAATCTTACTCCAATCGATGACCATTGAACACCTTTTGAATCCACTTATACTTGTTAACTCCTAATTTTTTCTTTGTGCTTCAACTGAAATAAGATAAAAACCATAACGAGTGCATAAAGGCATCTCTCCTTGGAGAGAGAGCAAAACCTCATAGAACACCAAAAAATTAAGAGAATATTGATGTTGCAATTACATTATGTGCTGATAATTTATGAAAACTATAGAAAAAAGAAACTTAAAAAAAAACTATGTCTAGAATATAGTGGATTTACCATAAATACCAAAGTACATTTCAACATATCATCTTCATCATCAAGCTCAAGTTGTGTATCTCAACTAATTGGTTCTCAACATGATTTTGTGAGTAAATCCAACATAAGAGAATAGGTTTTTAGCATGATTTTGTGTTTATCAAAAGAGAATTATTGGCTACTCACAAATTTAACAATAAACCTAACTACAGTCAAAATGGGGATGGAATGAGATCTAGGAAATTCGAAATCAAAAGAAAACCCTTGAAAAGCTAACTTACAATTGATTAATTAGCTAACATGGCCGAAAACGAACCAACACGAGGGATTACTAAGAAAATCACCATCAGATTTCATAGTAGTCTAATCTAATTCTTAATCACTTTCATGCTTAAAATTTTTAGAAGTTCAGAACATATATTCAAGATGGATTGCCAAGATAGAAAATAAAACATTCAAAAATTCAAATTGCTTCTTTATGCTTCCGTGACCACAATTTTGATGGCAATTGTTCGTGTTGCAAAAAATCATTTTGTAATTAGCATATTCACTCTAATCCATCCGTAATCCAGCATCTACTCCCACAAAACCAACCACTCACCAGAATCTTTAGAGATAGGTAAACCACAAAATGGCCTCAAACCCAACAATGTTAATCTATAAGTTGACAAATATTAAATACAACTTAAACCCCTAAGCTCGCCCTTTTTAAGGAAGATCACAATTCCATAGAGCCACTAAACAATGAACAAACATTCACTTTATTATTCCATCAATCAGAAAATCCAACAATCACTAAAAAGGATAAGCACTTTGGCTGCGTAGAAGTAAATTTCATTAGAATAGAATAGACAAGAACAATATAAAGCTACTCCAAAGGACCAAGCAACTAGTTTGGGCACCAAAACCTTTCATGAACCTGCTACCATGCCTTCGAGGAACGAGCAAAAAAAAATTACCACATGAGAGAAACGAGGTTCTGCAGTCTAAAGATGCACTAGTCGAAACGCTTGAGTTGTTCTCAATCTCTTGGCGCAAGGTGGGTAGAATTGCCGAGGATAGCCTTTTCAATGTGGAGGCAACGTGGCGACATAGCGAAAGTAAGCAAGAGAAACCTACGATGGGTATTACTGGGAGCCACAGACGACCTCAGTTGTTTCAAACCGTTTAAGGCATCAAGATCAAATTTAGACTTGGGCTAATTTCATTTAGACCCAATAACATTTCATAATTTAGATATGCTATTAAATGTTACCAAAAAATTTCACATTATCATTTTTTTAAAAAAATTTAAAAGATATATATTTGGCAGGACACAAATTGGATATGTTTAAAAAAAACATATAGCTACTATAAGTTATAACATAGTTATCCTTATCAAATATAAGATGATAACGAGATAGAGCAAAGCATACTTTTTAAGTTCCCATGGAATAGAAGAGCACAAAGGTTATAAGATGAACTCTGCTTCTCAATTGTAAACTCTCATTCTCAATTGTATTACAATGTGAAATAAGGCGACCTTAGCTGGAGTGAGGTGGACAAATCTTAATTAGAAAAATATCAAAAGGGCACCACATTTGAACTTTTTAATCAAATTGATCCCTCATTTTCTCAACTAAAATAATCAGATCAGCCCTCTTTCAGTGTAATCTGTCATTCAAACACTTATGAATTTGGCTTAAATAGTATTATTATCCAGCTTAAAGTGTATCCTTTTTCTAAATCCTAGGTCTACAAATGCTATATCATCTCCTTGCAAAGTCATTTCATCTCCTAATTTTCAGTAAAATTTTCTCATTTATTCTCTGATTTATATTTTCATTCTTCTTTGTGTATTTGTGTTTTCATTTCTTTTTTACTTTCACGTACTAGTGTTGGGTTTATTTGTCATTCATGTAGAAGTAGTTTTAGGCCTATCTAAACTTAAACTTATAAAATTTCCAAAATGAATAGTTGTTTTAGATTCTCCTCTCATTGAGGTTGTTCATTTATCTAGTTTTTTATGCCCATATAGCAGTTTTGACCAAAATTATTATATGAATCTAGATCAACCAAACACCCTTTTTTGCTACTTAGAACTAGCACAATCATTTTGTAAGTTCCTTTTTCAATTTTAGACAATTTAATCATGTAGTAGTTTTGACAAAAACTAGTACATGGATCTAAACTGCTGAAAAGTTACAAACAAGCACTCCTTCGTACTTCCATAAATCTATTTAGTCATTCTATCTCTTCATATTTTTTAATAATATTGGACATTGTAGGTTCATATAGTAGTTTTGGCCAAAATTATTACATGAACCTAAACATAAAAAATTGCAAATGAGTAGATTGTTGTGCTCCCTAATATCTATTGAGTTGTTCTATGCCATACCCCACACAAGTTAGGCATGCCATGATGCTAGCTTTGCTTGTCAAGCGTGAACGACAATAATGTCAAAGCAAAAGCTAACTAAATGCATACCTTTGAAATAAAACTACACTAGTGTTATGCACTCATTTCAACAAATAACTTGGATGTCAAAAACTCCAAAAATGTGCATAAAATACAAATTTGATATAAGAAAGAAGTGCATGATGTAAAATATCTCATAAAATGATCTAACAAATAACTAGGGTTATCATTTTCTTAAATTTTCCTCTTAGATGGTTTTCATCATTGTTAGTATTTCTATTTTTTTTTTACTCTTACAAGTAATTCTTTTTTAATTTCTCAGGGAATCACACACACACGCACACACACACATATACAAGGGCAAACAATCTACAATATGCCCAATAAAGGACATATCATATATAAGGATGAACGACTTGTAATCCATCTAGAATTAAGTGCATATCATAAACATATATAAAGGGTGAACAACTCGTAATCCACCGGATAAAGATGTATCGTATATACGTGGAGTGAACGATCCGTAAGCCACCCAGAGATGCATCTCATAAAAGAAAGGATGAACTACATACAATCCACCCAATGAGAAAAATCATCTCATATACAATAGTCGAAGCCTACACATATACTAAAAGACTCAAGGACCTTTTTAAGTGCGGAATTAATGCTTTACAACATAAGCAATTCAATTATTTATTAATTTAATATAAATCATCGTGCAACTACTTTAGAGCGCAGAGCCAAAGCTTTATATTACATGTGATGCATTCATTATTCTATTAATTTAGTATAAAGTTATGCAACTCCTTTAGAGCATGGAGATAAAGCTCTGTAGTAAAGGTAGTTCATTTATAGTTTTGTCAATTTTGTATAAAGTGTACACAACTCATTTCAAAATGCAGAGTCAAAGCTAAGTATAAACGATTTATCTATTATTTTATTTATTCAGTAATATAATTATACATCTAGTTTCTTAGGGCAATTCATAATCTTTTATAAGATTACTATTAATTTCATCCTCTTTATATTTTTATTCCTATTAATCATTTTTGTAGTAAATAAATTTTAAGAAGCAACAAAGAACAATGAATAACAACAAGATAAACTAAGGACAAACGATGTGAAGGCATATATCGAGCAACAAGAGTAAATATAAACATGTAAATAATTTTCTTTTCTAACCACTTGATAATGATATCTACTTTCATAAAATTGAATCATGCACAAGGTAAATATGATGGAACAAGCAAGAAAAACCCACCTCAAGGGAAGAATTCCCAATTTGGTGTTTTTGCCTATACTATGCCCCCCTTAGCTATAACGAAATATGCAAGATATAAACAAGATTCCAATTCTTGCTAATGATCTTAATCATCAAGACAACCAAAAAATCCAGCACCATTGAAAGATACAAATGGAATCTTTAACCTAGTGTCTCCTACCTTATCGAACCTTACAATCCAAACACAACAAATCCTCCTTTTAGTTAGACATCAAAGCAGTCTCCAATTCATTTTAAGGGTGGTCTTTATGTGCCACTAGATCATATCCACAGACACCGAACCAAATCTAACCAACCCAATTTATCATGGGATCAAAATTGCAAATACCAAAGCCAAATTCTACGATAAGTAAAGAGAAATAGGGTTGTAGCAATAAACTCAGATTGAAACATCATCAAACCCACCAAAGCTCACCTTGCACTGATTGGAATGAATGGGAAAGGAAGAAATGTTAACACGACGACAATGACGTAGACAACAACAACATAGCTAGCGATTGTTGAGCCTCGATTGATGCTCCCTCGTTGAAAACTTTGACAGAAGGCGATGAGAGATAGCAATACTAAGGGGAGCAACGCCCCAGGTGGCTTCTAGGAACAACGGCTACGCGGAGCGACAGCACCAGCGTGGAGCGGCGGCGTGAGTTGGTGGCTAGGGCAGCGGCGGAGAAAGGGAGGGAGAGGAACTCGGTGACTAGGTTTCGGCCTTGCCCCACCTTATAATCCTTCCTCCGTGAAGATCTCGGCGTTGGACACGGGCGTCGGCATCCCGGGTCTCACGGAGAAGCAGCGAGGGAGGAACGAGTCGCGCGGATAGCAAAATATTTTCACAATTTCATTATTTTGAGGAGTAACAGTGATTTGAACCGAGATTTAGGATTTGGACTAAACTGGTTTAAAATTTGGGGTTTCTTCTAATAATTGATTCGCTTGGTTCACTAACCAAACGACCTTCGATTTGACCCAAACCAGTTTTGTTCGATTCATCTTCACAAGATGAATTTTCTCATCATGTCTATTTTGACAAAACTCTCTTCCATCATGAACCCACTTAATTCGAACCAATTAAAACTTAGCCTTTAATTAGTTAGTTCTAACCCTAAAATTTCAAGGATATTACAATGGATCTTTTGCTCTGATGTTTTAAACATTACTCTATTCTTTTGTTTCTTAATGATGTTTTTGAAGAATTGAAGCCATTGATTGATTCATAGTCTCTGTCCTTCCACTAATTAACTCTTACGATACAAAGCAAGAAGAAAAGAGTAATCTTTGGATACTACAATATTCTATGGATTTCTACGCATGAGATATCATCCAAATTCTTTCTTTCTCTTTCTATAGTAAACT
>JBBMKF010305674.1:0-15574 GCA_037834155.1 Curcuma caesia
CTTTCATTAAAACTGTTTGTTTCCAATGTAAATGTTGTTTGTTTATTTAGCTTTGATTGGCAAACAAGTATGTGATGTTGTCTCAATAATTTGTGGTTGGAGGAACAAGCACATGACTCTACATGCAGTATTTGCTAGATTATCAAGATTCAACAAGCATGCATTTGGTCAATGTTTATGCATGTATTACAACTGTAGAGTATTGGTGTTTACAACATAAGGTGCCATTTCAAAATTGAATAAAATTCCCATATTTTTTGTCTCTTGTTTCTAACTGTTGCTCTCTAATATTCAACTTGTAAAAAAAGGAAAAAAATACATGTCCTTCCTTGGTTATCATTATACACAGAAAATATTAGTTTGATCTTTATTTAGTTGATGTACTTGATCTTGTAATGTGAAAAATGGAGTTATTCTTGTTATGAGAAGCATGATGTAAATTCCTAAAGGGCGCACATGAAATTTTAGAATTCCCAAAAGGCGCACTTAATTACAATTTTACTCTTTTGCACGCATGCAACTTCTCTTCTCTTTCTCTCTCCTTTCCATGCATGCAACATCTCTTTTTTCTCTTCTCTTTCTCTTAAATTAAACTAATTTAAACATCATTTAAACTTTAATAAATAATTCTCTAAATTTATTTAATTTTAATTTTAAAACTTTAATACAAAATTAAAAAAAATAAAAAGATGGTTAATAAAACATTAAAAATATATTTTTTCTATTTTTTAATATCTTCAATTTTTTAATATCTAATTATAAAAGAATAAAAAATAAATATAAAATTAATAACGAGAGTTGATTTTATTAATAAAAAAAATCACTTTAGTGTTGGTTAAAAACCAACACCACAGTTTAAATACAACATCGTTGTGCTATTGATTTCTAAAGACCAACACCACCATGGTACTGGTTTTCAAAAATGAACACTACGGTATTTCAAAAATTCAAATCATTATGAGTAATATTGGAAGGGTCTTAAAACAATAAAAATGGACTTATTTAGATTCAGATTCACCTAATAAATTCACAAGAGTTGGACTGAGCTCGATCGGAGCTCTCTAAATCCATTAATGAGTTTTGAATGAAATCCATTGATGGATCTAGATGACTTGAATTTATGAAATTTTGCAATGAGATGGAAGTGTAGAATGTGTAGAATGTAGACATAATGAGAAATCATGATCCTGAGTCTCTTATACGAAGTTATTTGCCTGTGTCAATTTACACAAAGTCTGAAACTTTCTAAACCTTTTGAGCAATGTTGGAAATCCTTTACGATGATAACGGAGGACACATTTGGACTCCTGGGCACTGTAGAAACCTATATGAGTTGGAATGAGCCTAATCAGAGCTTTCTAAGTTCATCAATGAGTTTTGACTGAAATCTATTGATGGACTTAGACGACTTAGATTTTTAAAATTTTACAATGAAATGGAAGTGTGGAGTGTGTAGAAGGTAGATATAGTGAGAAAGTTTACGATGAAGTTCTAGGCCCGTGTCAATTGACACAAAGTCTGAAAGTTTCTAAACTAATTGAGCAATATTGGGGATCCTTTACGATGATAACGGAGGACACCCTTAGACTCTCAGACATTATAGAAATCTACAAGAGTTGAAATGAGTCCAATCAGAGTTTTAAGTCTATCAATGGATTTTGATCGAAACTCATTGATGAACCTAAGGTATTTGAATTTCTGAAATTTTGCCATGAGATGAGAGAGGTTAGTGTGTAGAAGGTGTATATGGTGTCCAATTTTGATCCTAATATATGTAGGATAAGTTATAGTTGTGTGTCAACTAGCACAAACTGTAGTGTTGGTTTTTAAAGACCATTGCCATAGTGGTGTTGGTTTTCATAAACCAGCACCACAGTGTTGGTTTTGATCACACACTGTGATGCTGATTTTCGAACATTAGCAGCATAGTATTCTAAAAGTTTCAAATCGTTTTGAGCACTATTGGAAGAGCCTTAAAACAGTAAAAAAAACTTATTTGAACTCAATTTCACCTAATAAACTCATAGGAGTTGGAATAAGTTCGATCAAAGCTCTCTAAGTTCATCAATGAGTTTTGATCGAAACTTGTTGATGGACTTAGACGATTTGGATTTCTGAAATTTTATAATGAGATGGAAGTGTGGAGTGCGTAGAAGGTAGATAGGTGAGAAATTCTGATCTTGAGTTTTCCACACGAAGTTATAGACCCGTGTCAATTGACACAAAGTTTGAAACTTTTTAAACCTTTTAAGTAATGCTGAGAATCTTTACAATGATAACGGAGGACACCCTTGGACTTCTAGGTAGTGCAGAAACCTACTAGAGTTGGAATGGTTTCGATTAGAGCTCTCTAAGTTCATCGATGAGTTTTGATCGAATCCAATTGATAGACCTAGGGTATTTGGATTTCTAAAATTTTGCCATGAGATATGAAAGATTAGCGTGTAGAAGGTATATATATGGTGTCAAATTCTGGTCCGAATACACGTAGGCGAAGTTATGGTTGCATTCCAACTAAGTGGTGTTGGTCTTCAGAAATCAACACCACAGTCTGTGCTAGTTGACACGCGACTATAACTTCGCCTATATATATTAGGATCATGATTGGACACCATATATATCTTCTACACGCTAACCTTTCCCATCTCATGCAAAATTTTAGAAATCCAAATACTTTAGGTCCATTAATGAGTTTCGATCAAAACCTATTGATGGACCTAAAGAGCTCTGATCGAACCCATTCCGACTCTTATAGGTTTTTGCAGTGCCCGAAAGTCCAAGGGTGCTCTCCGTCATCATCGTAAAGGAGTCCCAACATTACTCAAATGATTTAGAAAGTTTCAGACTTTGTGTCAATTGGTACAAGCTTATAACTTTGTGTAGGAGATTCAGAATCAGGATTTTTCACCATATCTACACACTCCACACTTCTATCTCATTGTAAAATTTCAGAAATCTAAGTCATTTAAGTCCATCAATGAGTTTCGATCAAAATCCATTGATGGATTTAGAGAGCTCTGATCGAGTTCATTCCAACTCATATAGGTTCTTGTAGTGCCCAAGAGTCTAAATGTTCCCTCCGTTATCATTGTAAAGGATTCCCAATATTGCTCGAAAGGTTTAGAAAGTTTCAGACTGTGTCAATTGACACAGGTCTATAATTTCGTGTGAGAGACTCAAGATCAAAATTTCTCACCATAGCTACTTTCTACATGCTTCACACTTCCATCTCATTATAAAATTTCAAAAATCCAAGTCATCTAGGTCTATTATTGAATTTCGATCAAAACTCATTGATTGACCTAGAGAGCTCCGATTAGATCCATTCCAATTCCTGTGGGATTATTAGGTGAACCTGAGTCCAAATAATTTTTTTACTATTTTAAGGCCCTTCTAATATTGCTCAAAATGATAAAAATTTTCAGAACACTATAGTGTTGGTCTTTGGAAACCAACACCACAGTGGCTTCCGCTATTAATAAAAATTGAAGATATTAAAAAATAGAAAAAATATTTTTAATGTTTTATTAGCCATCTTTTTATATTTTTAAAATTTTTTATTAAAGTTTTAAAATTAAAATTAAAAATAAATAAATTTAGATGTTTAAATTAGTTTAATTTAATTTAATTTAAGAGGAAAGAGAAGAGAGGAACGAGAAGTTGCATGCATGCAAAGGAGAGAGGAAAGAGAAGAGAAGTTGAATGCATACAGAGGGGTAAAATTGTAATTAGGTGTGTCTTTTGGGAATAATGAAAATTTAGTGAGCCTTTTGGGAATTCTAAAACTTCATGTACACCTTTTTGGAATTTGCCGTATTTTTTTTAATGGAGAAACAAGATTCAAGGCCTGCTGAGTTTAATTGGGATTTTCACTTTTTGATGGATGATCCGAGCTCCACTTGTTTTTCTTGATCTTTTGATGGTGGTTTGGCATTGAAATATTATATGGAAATAGACAACTTTCATTTGTTAAAAACTACTGGTTTTTCTCTTTATTTCACTGGAGGAATTAGTTGGATGAATTAGTATCTTTAGTGATATTTGGACACATTATAGTTCTTTATCCTTCATTCACATTATTTGTTTCTAATTTAACAGGGAGTATGTGGTAGATTTAGTTGGGAAACCAGGAAAAATATGTAAACCAGATTCATCAATTAATGGGCATTTGCTTTCATCACTGCCCTCCCCGTTCCAAGTTCCACATCTGCATGGTTTCAAGAACTCATATACTGAGATGCCTTGGAATCAGATGTTCAATGAAGAGAAAACAGGTAGCTTGTTCTTCTGTGCCTATTGCACAAATTTTCTTAGACACGCTGCAATCATTATTTGCATTCTACTTCAAGAAGATTTCATTTTATTTACCAGTATAAGGATATCTTATATTTGATATAAGTACTTTCTTCTTGCATGTTTTAGATTTTGTGCTAGTTTAATTATTTTATCCTCTTTTCAAAAATTAAAGAACAGTATAATTTTCTCTTGCTTTTTGAAGTTAATGGTTTTGTAATTCTCTCACAGTTGTTTGGTGGAAATATGAACCATTGGCTGGAGCACAACAAATTATTCATGCACATTGAAAATCTTAGGGTTACCTCTAGTACTAGGAAATGGAAGTATACTTAAGCTAGCTTTTCAAACAAGATGGCTAGTTGTTATTGCTGCTGACATCCTCATCTTAATCTAATACAATTCTGCATGCATCATCTTCAGTCAACTTGTAATCCTTTTCATGATAATTTATTAATTTTTTCACTTACGGAAGCTTTTTAAATGAGACGACTAATTAATGTTGCTGACGCCCTCATCTTAATCTAATACAATTCTGCATGCACTATCTTAGATCAAGTTGTAATCCTTACATGGTAACCTATTTATTTACTTTTCTCACTGTAGTATTCTCAATACTGAAGTACATTACACATTCATACATAGTAAAGAGAGAGAATATTAGGCTTTTGCTAATACCAAAATACTTGTTAGTTGGACTACTGAAATCAACTGTTAAGGTTAACAACTACTTTTCATACACTTCAGCAAAAGGTAGAATCCGCTACCCCAGCGGTCCCACATAGTCGGCCCACGACCAACTACTTTTCATACACGAATTTGAGTTGTATGGTCCTAGTCCTGTGTAATATCTTATTCATTGGTTAAAGCAGTGATCATATTTGTACTGAATCAGGAGTCAGTAATGCTGCTTCAAACATATCTATACAAGAAACTTATATTACAGATGGACAAAGGGATTTTAGAGGAGAAGATATGATTATGAAAAACTATTATGCCCCTTCTGAAATGGAAGCCTCCAAACAATTCAATTTGAAGGCAACTGATAGCATGGCTGAGAAAAAGGGGAATTCTATGATAGCACGCAGATATCTGAATCTGGAGCCTTCACTTGCTATGGATTGGCTTGAGATATCATGGGATGAGTTGGACATTAAGGAGCAGATTGGCGCTGGTATTTTTCTATTGGAAAATTTTTATAGAGAAACTAATTTTCTATTCCTCAAGCATTATGTATATGAGTCATCATAGTTTTATGCTTCTCATGAACACTTGTCTTCAGGTTCGTTTGGAACTGTCTTTCGTGCTGAATGGCATGGATCAGTAAGTTCTCTTTGCATTTCTGAATTGTAAATTTCTTAATTATTTTAGTCATATGTTGATGTTGATGAACGTGCACTTTAATTCAAAATAATCAAACACAAAACACACTGCTCTGGAACTTTTATGTAATGTGTCTACTTCCAAATGGCTTACTATATAAAGCATAAAGTAAATAAAATACACGAGAGCAACTGTGTAGATTTAGTAGATGATATAAAATAAAAACAAAATATTCAAGGGTAATTTGTGTAGCTCTTGTAGTTATAAAATTAAAATTAAAATGCTTGAGAGCAATTATATGTAGCTTTGGTAGATGACAAAACGAGAAACAATTGGTCGAGGTGGCATGGATATGTTTATAGTTAGAACTTAGAAGATCTAACTCAATTAGATTCGAGTGGAAGGTGTCATGGTAGAGGCGTTCCTATGAAAAGTTTAGTTGATATGATATAATGTAATTAATTGATTTAAATATTACTAGTAATGTCTCCTTGGATAGAGCTGAACAGAAGGATAAAATCTGTGTACCTCACACTAAATAGTTTGGACAACTTGCTTGATGAGGACGATCCTTTTCACTAGATGTAGCTATCTTTTCTGTTTTCTCTAGAGTGGTGTTACAGTTGTTGACTTCAAATATAGATTGCATATCATACATAGGTCTATATTGTAAGCTGTTGTCAGATAGAAACTCTTGCATGGCATAAGGAAATTTAGACATTTAGATTATTGCATGTATAGAGGTGTGTCCAAGGAATCAGGTGCTTGTGCAACTCATTCTTATATTGAGTGTTCATAATGCCAGTCTTAGTCTCAGTCCATATTTATTTCTCATTGTTGGCATGTTGGTATAACAAATTCTATTCTGATTTGGGTAATATATGTCAGTCTACCAGCTTCATAGCAGAGTCTTTGCACTGCACCTGTTGAAAGTAGAACCCTTTTTAGTGACTGAAAACTTAGAACTTGAGCACCATATATGTGAGCTTTCTTTAGCAAATGAGCTTATATGCAGCTATATGCTGATGGTTCTATATGGAACTTAAATCATGAAATTTCGATACATGGCAACCAGTAGCTGGGGATTTCAAGTTCGCGGTTAGACGCTTGTTAAGTGACTTGGTATGTTTTGCATTATGCAATATAGGAACAAAACAGTGACAGATCAACCATGCTGTACTATTCTACTCCCAATTTTAACTTAATCATTAAAATACTTGGTGAGATGTCAGACAGTCTGAAAGACGAATAGGGTTTAAGTTTAAACATACTGAGAAGATTTACTCTTACAAACTGAAGTCATGTCATAATAATACCATTTTGAAGAAGATACAGATCAAAACTATTATGCCAAGTTTTACTTAATGTATCTGTCTGTTGTCTGCTGCAGGATGTTGCAGTGAAGGTTCTTGCAGATCAAGAATTTCACAATGATCAGTTGAAGGAGTTTCTCAGGGAGGTGAGCAACTTGTGACTTTTAGATTATAAATTATACTGTGCTGTTGTTAGATTTATTGAGTAATAAAATTTCAATCATCCTGAACATGCTAAGGTAGAAATGATACCCTCCAACAACTCACAGGAAAGTATAAGATGTTGATTGTTGTTTATTATTATTTTTAAGTAACAACTGTTGTAATCATTTTGGAGGATCATGTCAATTTAAACAAATAACATAGAAAAGTGTGTTCTCAAATTCTACTTGTTGTTATCTAAAAAAGGATCTAAATTATTGTTTCGCCTTTCATTGCCGACATAAGGTACTCTTTTTTTTAAAAAAAACTCGGAATGTACATTTTAAGCTCCATTTGCCTTCAAAGGTTTGTTTTAAGGAAAACATATATGCCCAATCAGAAAAATACGCCATCCTAAAATAATAGGATATGGACCTGCTCTATGCAGGTTCACCAGAATACAAGTTTTGGCCATCTTATACTAGGAATCAAGTCTTTGTGATTGCATCATAAGGCCTATAAAAGTCTTCATATTTAGTGTTTGTTTGTCCGTTTGACATAAATTTCATGATCCTTCAAATGGGTGTCTATTTTTTCTCATGACTGCAGGTTGCCATAATGAAAAGAGTTCGCCATCCTAATGTTGTACTTTTCATGGGAGCTGTCACAAAGCATCCACATTTATCAATTGTTACAGAGTATTTGCCAAGGTATCCCTGTAATACATCTTGTTATTAAAAGGAACAAAGTCATTATCTCAGTTAATATTTGCATCTTAAAATGAATTTCTGAAAACAGGGGTTCCTTGTACCGTCTTATACATAGAGCAGCTCCAGGAGAAATTTTGGACAGGAGGCGTCGGTTGCGAATTGCGCTTGATGTGGTTTGTGCCATTTGCTTATTGTTTACTGTTTCATTTAATTCAAAGCCACCACTAGTGGCATGACCCATACAAATTGTAGGCCAAAGGTATCAACTATCTTCATTGTCTAAATCCACCAATTGTCCATTGGGATCTAAAGTCTCCTAATCTTTTGGTAGACAAGAATTGGTCAGTGAAGGTATATTGTGGTTCTTCAAGCTCTGCTTGGTTGTTGGCTATTTTTTCATTTGGAACCATCTTTATAATGCATAACCATTGCTCTAATCTGCATAGGTTTGTGATTTTGGATTATCACGATTCAAGGCAAACACTTTCATATCATCAAAATCTGTTGCAGGCACAGTAAGCAGTTATTTTCCTTTGATTAATCAGTCATTAATATTTTTTATTTAATTTGAGTCAAATTTTATGGTCCTTGATATTGATAAATACCTAAACCCTTGCAAAATTGTGTAGCGATCCACCTCATGAACACGTGTAAAAATTAGATTGTTAATCCTTATCCCCCAAACTCAGTTGAAAGCTATATCTAGTGAATTCGAGAGATTCATGCTGACCATGCTTTGAAATTTCAGATAATTTTAATCAGAATCAGTTGAATTGGATTAGAATTGAGAAGGGTGCCCCGGGACATGGTTGAGTTGGTTATTGCGGGGCAGACTTGCTGAAGTGGACAAGGGTTAAATCTCGGCGAAGCTGAGGCAATGCGCTCTCCCGTAGTGGCCAACTGCAGCTTCCCGATTTACCTCCTCACAGATAGTTGTGGGGCCGACCGTGTGAGTCCGCTGGGGTGGCGGATTCCACCTTTTTGCTGAAGAGATTGAGAAGGGCTGATGTGTTCATTGTCTAGAAATGGAAAACCTAAGGAAGATTGAAATAGAAGCTAGGAGAACCAGAAGATTCAAAGAAATTACATAAAGATATGTAAATTTTGCTGGAAGTTGGTTGTAATGTAATGAATTCAGTTAGATCAAGCTGACTTTATCAAAAAAATAAAACAGTCATTTAGCCAACTTCTCATTTTCACCATTTCCAGCTTGGATCTTACAGAACACCTCTAGCTAAAGACAATCGAGCAAGAGAAGAGAAGGGGCATTGAAGTGGTGGAGGAGATGTAGCTGGTATTGTTAGCTATCGCTTGATTGTTGCAATTTTTATGAATGTTATGTTCGTGAAAGACAAAAAGCAGGATTTAGGGTGCAGTTGGTGTAAGGGACATCGAAGTGGTGGAGGAGATGTAGCTGGTATGGTTACTGCTGTCGCTTGATTGTTGGAATTTTTATGGTCTCAAATGTTCTTACAAGACGTCCCATCTTATTACAGTAAATGCCATGTTCGTGAAAGATAGAAAGCAGGATTTAAGGTGTAGTTGGTGTAACCATGGCATACTCTTTGTTTGTGAGAAAGGCAAAGGATGGGATTTAGGACTGAGCAAAATACATCAACTACAAAATATATTATTGGTTTGTCACAGTTTGCTTACATAGTTTCTAGTTACAAAGTAATGCTTTCAGCAGCACTTTGTCCGCTTATGACTGTCAGTCTGTTGGCAGAAAACCTACCTAGGATCGTCAAATGGGCCATGCCAGATTTGACATGTTCTTTGGCTTTGTATTTTGGTTTAAGTACCCTGAGAAAACACATCATCTAGAGCGATCCCTTTTTCATGCTGCCATTTGAGTTGGTACGATGGTTTTTGTCATTTTGCAGCCTGAATGGATGGCGCCAGAGTTTCTCCGAGGAGAACCATCAAATGAAAAGAGTGATGTTTACAGCTTTGGGGTGATCTTATGGGAGCTTTTTTCAATGAAACAACCTTGGCGTGGCCTTAGCCCTGCACAGGTAGTTAACATCTATTTTTTCTTAGTTTTAGGTATTCTAACCTACTGAATATTATTGTTGCAATTCTTCTCAAGCTACTAATACACAGACACATCCATCAATAATTTGTATTTGCTTTTACTAACTGTAGAATATGGTTGGAAATTTAACGTTCTAATCTTCAGGTTGTTGGAGCAGTTGCCTTTCAGAATAGAAGATTGGCAATCCCTCAAGATACTTGTCCTGTCTTAGCAGCGCTAATGGAATCATGTTGGGATGAGTAAGTGGTGTTCCTCTTATGCTTTTATGAGCTTCCATCCTATTATTGCTTGCTTAAGTGAATATCTTCCAAATTCTTCAAATTCGTCGAGTGGGCAAAATAGATTGAAATTGATTCCTAGGAACATGTATTCTTTGAAGAAGAATGATAGCAACCATCTTTACAATAATTAAATTTCTTCTGATCAATAGGAAAAATCTGTCGGTTAGATCTCTGGTTTGGGTCTTTCTTCTAGCTGCTTGAAGAATTGAAAGAACAAGATCAGATATTCACAATAAGTTTTCCTTGAAATGAAGTGAGGAATAACCATGAAGGATGATAGGAAATACCATACCATATATCTTATGAACTGAACATACCATAAATCTATGCATCGGGTGCGCGAATTGTATATTTCAAGCCTATGCCTACTAACTCGTTCTGATTATCACACAAATTAATCTTCCTTGTGTGGTTTAGTGACTATGAGCTCCGCATTATTAAGGTTTTATACAAGTACTATAGGTTTCACTTAAATTGTCACCACCTAATCACAAAAAGGGGTTGGCAATTACATTCTCCAAGTGCTTGACCATTTTGGCAGTGATGATTTATTCTCATGCAGTGATCCCAGGCAGCGCCCGCCCTTCTCCAGTATCGTCGATTCCTTGAAGAAGCTGCTGAAATCGTCTTCTCCAGCATCGTCGTTACATTGAAGTTGTCGTTGAAAGCTGCTTGAGTGATTGATTGCAGTTTCATCATGCGAGAATGCTTGTAGCCGAGCAAGTCAGTTGAGCTTGTTCAGTTTGTGAAAATAAGATGTAATGTGCTCAAGGCTGTAGGGTAGCATTCAGTCAGTTTGAATCTGATGGTTGCTTTTGTCAAAAAAAAAAAAAAAAACTGCATCAAGAATCACATTGGATGAATCTTAATTTTATGACTTTTTGTTAACTTTTCTGAGTTTAAATTCGTATAATACTATTGTCGAGGAACATTTTAATCCAAAATGTGAAGAACAAAGTGGGGCAGACAGGCTACTCAATCTAGAGCTGGAACAAAGCTGAGAATGCTGCTACAAGAAAGAAAGGTGGTGGTTTTGAAGCTACCACTGAGAAATGTTTTTAAGTTGTAACAATGAATTCAGCAATAAGACCTCAAAACCTTTTATATGCTCAGATGAAATAGTTATTATTAACTTGGATTTAAGTATTTTATGCTACTGTAAGAGCTAATAAGCATTAAGTTTTCTAGTCAAATGACCATCATTTGATTTGGTTGGTTCACGAGAGTATGTTCGAGCATCGTTCTTGGTCACCACACTCAGTACTCTTGGTTTGCTATAATTTAATAAAAAAGAATAGCAAAAATTGCATTGCTTTAGTCATTTTCATTTATTTATTTGCTAATTATTTGTTCTTAACTGTGATTACAATGATGTTGGATATGATGATCGGTTTTGAAAGATGATTCATCCGATCTCAGTTGAAATTTTAAATGGATTTTGATTAACGATCTAACGTCATAAATTTGAACATAGGTAAGATTTAAAATTTTAATGTCTAAAAAATTCATTCCATTACATGTTAGTTAAACACTTCTAGCTCTTAGCATTTAATTCCTAGTTCTTCTGATGTTTATTCTGGTTGTGCCAGTCGGTGATCTGAATCACCTCATCTCCGCCACAATGAGCGGCGTCACCTGCTGTCTTCGCTTCCCCGGGCAGCTCAATTCCGACCTCAGGAAGCTCGCCGTAAACCTCATCCCTTTCCCAGGCCTACACTTCTTCAGGATTTGCACCCCTGACCTCCAGGGGCTCGCAGCAATACAGGGCTCTGACAGTTCCAGAATTGACCCAACAAATGTGGGATTCCAAGAACATGATGTGCGCTGCCGATCCTCGTCACCGAGGCCGAGAGCAACATGAATGATCTTGTGGCGGAGTACCAGCAGTACCAAGACGCCACAGCGGAAGAGGAGTACGAGGAAGAAGAAGAGGAAGAGGAGCCGACCGAGTAAGTCATTTCAATCTCTGCAATGACTTTGCTTCGTTAATGTCTTGTGGGTTTGGATTAAGACACTAGTTCTCCACTTATGTTTCCATTTCCAGTTACGTTGCCTTAAATTGCAGATAAGAACCACGAACTGAATTGAAGCAGGCAGCAGCATGACGTGGGGATAAGATCGTAAGAACAGCCGCTTTGTTTTTGCGGGTAAGATCATGTCAGATTTTGACCGGTATGTTGGCTAAGTTTGTTTTGCAAATTACAGTAGAGGCATCATGCAAATTACCCACGAACTAGAATTTGGAACTATCCTCGCCACTAGAGTTTGAGTTATCAACAATGACATCAAAGAATTAGGCTTGCCCATCCCAAATTGCAACAACCCAATCCAGGGGGCCCACACCAAGATCCTATAAAATCCCGAAACCAGGCACAAATAGATTCCCATCGAATACATTCTCAAACTCACGATGAGGAAGAAACTCGTGCTAGATTCTACTAAATCTAGTCGTTTTCCCCTTCTTTTGTTCTGTCTGTCTTTCGCCTTCATTTCGTGCATTGCTTCGCAAGCCCCCGCTGGAATCGGACATGGATACGACCTCGGCCCGGTCAGCGTTGACCCTTCCGGGAAGACCATGGCGGCGAAGCTCAAGTTGATCCAGGGAACGCCGACCTATGGACTAGATATACCAAATCTATATCTTTTTGCTAGGTCAGCACGATTTTAAACAAAGTCAACGCATTCTAATGTCTTAAGTTGACTTTTTGACCGTGCTTTTGTCTTCTCCATGGCAGCTTCGAGACAGAGAATCGCCTTCGTGTCCGAATCACCGACGCGGATAACCGGCGCTGGGAGATCCCTCCGACCGTCCTCCCCCGCCCACCCGCTCCGCCGTCTCCCCCTCGATGGTTGACGCTCCGTGACGCGAACTCATCTCCGGCATCGCGGCGAAGCAGAGTCTTCTCCTCCCCTGACTCCGACCTTCTCCTCGCCCTCCACTCCACGTCCCCCTTCACCTTCACCGTCTCCCGCCGCTCCACCGGCGACGTCCTCTTTGACACCCTCCCTGCCCTCGTCTTCAAGGACCAGTACCTGGAGGTCACCTCCTCACTGCCTGCCGACCGAGCCTCCCTCTTCGGCCTCGGCGAGCACACCAAGCGCTCCTTCAAGCTCGTCGCCGGCGACACCTTCACGCTCTGGAACTCCGACATCCCGTCATCCGCCCTCGACCAGAATCTCTACGGCTCCCACCCTTTTTACATGGACGTCCGGTCCTCCTCCAACGCCACGTCGCCGCCGGGGATCTCCCACGGAGTCCTGCTGCTGAACAGCAACGGCATGGACGTCATCTACGGCGGATCGTACATCACTTACAAGATGATCGGAGGAGTCCTGGACTTCTACTTTTTCGCGGGGCCGTCGCCATTGGCAGTCACGGATCAGTACACAGAGCTCGTCGGCCGGCCGGCGGCGATGCCGTACTGGTCCTTCGGGTTCCACCAGTGCAGGTACGGGTATCGGGACGTGTCGCAGCTGGAGCGCGTCGTCGCAGGGTACGCCAGCGCCGGCTTACCGCTCGAAGTGATGTGGACCAACATCGATTACATGGATAAATACAAAGATTTTACTCTCGATCCGGTCAACTTTCCGGCGGACAGAATGAACCAGTTCGTCGACCACCTCCACAAGAACGGCCAGAAGTACGTCGTCATAATCGATCCAGGTAACAAAATCTCTTTTTTTTTTTTGCGATCGTACGAAACAAAATCTGATTTTTAGAACAATGGATTGAAAATTCTAGGCATCAATGTCAATTCCTCGTACGGCACATTTCTGAGAGGGATGAAACAGGACGTGTTCTTGAAGAGAGGAGGAAGCAACTACCTCGGCAGTGTGTGGCCGGGGCCGGTGTACTTCCCCGACTTCATGAACCCCAACGCCGTTGGATTCTGGGCCGGAGAGATCGATAACTTCCTCAAGACGGTGCTTCCGGTGGACGGCTTGTGGATCGACATGAACGAGATATCGAACTTCATCACCTCGCCGCCGCTGAACTCGCTGGACAATCCGCCTTACGCCATCAACAACGCCGGCGGTCGCCGGCCGATCAACGTCAGGACGGTGCCGGCATCGGCCGTCCACTTCGGGAACGTCTCGGAGTACGACGCGCACAATCTCCACGGGTTGCTGGAGGCGATGGCGACCGCCGACGGGCTGGTGCAGTCGACCGGGAAGAGACCGTTCGTGCTGAGTAGGTCGACGTTCGTTGGGTCAGGGAAGTACGCCGCGCACTGGAGCGGCGACAACTCCGCGAATTGGGATGATCTCGAGCACTCGATTCCGGCGATCTTGAATTCGGGGCTGTTTGGGATTCCCATGGTCGGAGCGGATATTTGTGGGTTCGGCGGCGACACCAACGAAGAGCTTTGCCGGCGGTGGATTCAGGTGAGAAATTTCTATCCAAATCCAATATTTTATTTATCCTTTTAACCCTCATATTTTCAGTTATTCTATTTTTTCATATAATTTACAAAACCAAAGGTTAAATATGTAAGAGAACTAATATCCTGCGCGATTTATCCTGCGCGATCCGTGCGCGACACCTTCGATCTACCGTTGCTGTCGCCGCCCTCGCCGTGCCGTTTAGCCACTGCCGCTTGACGCCTCAGGCGTGATCGACGTGCCGCTTGCCGGTGCTCCGTCTGGCTGCGGATTCCGACCAAATAGTAGTCGGAATCCGACAAATTTGGTTGGAAACGCGGTCGACAGTGTCAGACGTCGAATTCTAACCAAATCGCAGTTGGATTCTAACCAAATCGTGGTCGAATTCTGACCAAATCATGGTCGGAGACCGGTCGAGGAAGGACCGACATGCAACGCTAGTCCTTCCTCAATCGGTCTCCGACCGCGATTTGGTCAAAAACGGCGCTGCCATTGTGGATCCTATTTCCGACCGAATTCCATCGGATTCCGGTCATTATCCGATCAGAATCAAACGTCGGACGAAGGGCCGGCGAGTGGCGCGTCGATCGCGGCGGCTGGTGGTGGTCAGAGAGGACGGCGGCAATGGCGGTGGGTCACAGGTGTCGCGCACGGATCGCGGATTCCTCATCACGCAGCGTAGCATTTCTTTACATACATATAAATGCACTCCTATATTCATTAATTACGTCGTAGTTAAAGGTCTTGTATTCTTTTGAATCAAGTTCGACGTTATTAAAGGTGGCTTTTGGTGTAAGTTTTCAACGTAGAGCAAAAGTATTTTATTCATATGAAAGATTTTTAAATCCAATAATAAAAAAAGTCAAAAGGAGCTCAAAATATTTAATTTTATGTTTAAAAATTATTTTTTAAAATAATTAAAAAAAATAAAACAAGACTAGTGAGAAAAATTATATAACGGGGAACGCCCGCAAATACACGGGGGCAATTGATCGTGTCGTGCGTGTGCATCTCGCCGAGGGAATCGCGAGAGGAAGCGAGGAGGGGGGATGGTGGATCACAACGCGCTGGTGGAGGAGGCGGCGCGGCTGGCGG